>JAZHYW010038281.1:0-45728 GCA_037355805.1 Ixodes ricinus
CGCTCGGTCACGGTCTTCTAGAAGATTCCCATTCATTCTCGCACTAGTTGTAACTTTCCCTTTGCTTTGTTGTTCTCGAAAGTGCCAGTTCATCCTCGCCCCGAGCGCGCGACGCTCGAACTTCCTTCGCCGAACTTTCGAGATAGTGACGCACGGTAGATAAGCAGCTACCCGCGACCTTGTCGAGTCAGAGTCCCGCGCGCTCTGTTTCGCCGCCGAATCGCCGCCTGCTTTTCTGCTGCCTCGACGCTCTTTCGTTTATTATTTTGGTTGGCACAAGTTCGCCTATTAAACCGTTATTTTTGAGTTCACTGCTCGTCTTCGTGTCACCTCCGTTCGTGACAATATAAGAGTAAAGGACGATGAAGAGAAGCACACTACAAACCAGAGTTGAGAGTCAGCGCAGTGTGAGTGTTCTTTCTGTGAGTTAACTTTTGAGGTGTGCCTGTTGTTTTCGCGCTGCGAAGTGTGAACATGAACCACCAACTTGCCCAAGCTGAAGTATTGTGGTGGATATCGTTGGTGCCCCTGACAAGGAATGCACGATTTTGCCTCTCGCTCAATGTCCTTGCCTCTACGTAGACGCTCGTAGAGGTCAGCTGCAATTGTCGGTCTATTTTTAAGATATCGGTCGTGAAAGGTCAGTACCCCAAAAGTTCTGGCACGTCCGGGATGGCTTGCACTTTTCATCCGTTTCGTGCACTCCTGAAGTGCCAATCTCGTGCCCGAGGAACTTGTCTTCGCTCAGTGAAGTGGCTTTTTTCAGCCGTAGCCCTGCGTTTCCAGTCGGGACAGTACTTGGTTTATACGTGCTGCATCATCTCGGCTGTTTGCTCCACTCATAAAATTTTCAAATTAGGTGTTTATTCCCTGTATGCCAGGCCACGTAGTTTTCGTTGTACGCGTAAAATTGCTGGTGACGCTGTTATTCCAAAAAAAGGCGCTTCACTTTTGCAAGCCTTTGATTGTGTTAATTGAAGTAACGTAGGCCGAAATACAGAAAAAAGAACGGCCGGTTTATTTGCGTGCCGCCATGTCTGGCATCCCCGGTTCGTCGGTGTCGACGCGGCACTGAACACATGGTCCTTGAGGCTTCGTCATAACCACTGCTGTAAACTCGGACACCTTCAACTGTTGGTAGGCTTGACACAAATCCAACGTCATGAATATGTTCCCCTTCTCAAGTTCGCCAGAACTCCACCTGTGGTTGGGAGTGGGTGGGCTCTTTTTCGATGCGGCGTTCACGGTGCGCCTGTACTCCACACCAGACTTGTACCGTACGCATTACAAGTAATCAAATTACTTGTAATCGATTACTTTTGGAGTAATTTTGTAATCAGTTGATTACTTTTATTAGGCAGTAATCACAAGAGTAATCTGATTACTTTTTGAAGTAATAAAATTACTTGTAACCATTACAATTTTTCCATGAACCCCCCCCCCCCCCCGGGCACACGCCTTTTTTTTATGAAATAACAAAAATAAAATATGTTTTTTTTTTTCGAACGGAAAAAAGAAAGATTTTGCGGAGCTGTAGGAAACGAGGTCAATCTCTTTCTATGTACAGTTTCTGTGGAATGTCCGTTTTTTTGTTGTTTTTTTTTCGAGCTGGGACTGGGAGTGGGAAGCCCCAGGGAAGCCACATAGTGCGTGACAAAGGCCAATCAGGGCGAAGTTTGAGGAAGCAGAATGTAGCTTTGTGAGTCCTTCGTTCAAACTAGCCCCCTCACGCGCACACACACAGAAATAAAAAAAAGATAAAAAAAATCCTGCTTAGGGTACCTACTCGCAGCCCGTAGGATAAACAGAACCGAAGAATGCCTAAAGCGGATGCAAAATATAACAAAGGCAGTTGAAATATTTCCCCATTTCCCCTACGTGGTCTTTGTGACAAGCAATGTTTCGAGTTGAGAAGTGGTCGGGGCGATCTCTTCCGCTAATGGATACTACACATGATCCGTTTCAAATCCTGGAGCTGCTGCTCTTTTGTATAACATGCGAGCTCATCCACATGTGAATAATAAAATGAGCGACGCAAACTTTGAGCGACAACCCTTGCTCAAGCTTAACAAGATCTAGAACCCCCTCCGCTCCCCCCCCCCCCCACACACACACACACTGGCGAACGCCCAAATCATTAAACGTCTTCAAACGAATTCTATGCTTGTGTCCGCATTGTGAAGGTGCAACGACCACGAAGAGGGAGCCAGCTTTTCTTCTTCAATACTTGTGCAAATGTGAAATATAGGTTGGAAGTAGTTCATTGTTATGAGCGCTAAAGATGTAAGTCTTCACACAATAAAGTAATCGGAAAAGTAACGATTACTTCTTTAAGTAATGTCCAATTACTTTTGGCGTCGAGTAATCAAGCTCCCACCGAGACTGATTTTGCCACTCTTTTTACGGACGAGGACGAGAGGTGTAGCCCAATATGAATATTGTGCTGGCGCAATGATGCCTTGTGTCTAGTTGGCGTTTGCCCTTTACTGATAAAGTTTAACCCAACCAGGCAGACGTCTGCCGAAATGTTCACGTTCATGCCTTGTGTCTGTAGTCGGGAGAGCTCATGTGTGACTGCTTGTCGTAGTTCTAAAGTAACGGAACAAGTCTTGCAGAACTTGGGGGCCGCTACCTCCTTTTGTTCCGACTGAACAGTGTAACCCGAAATGTCCTCCTGGATGACCATGGCGTGTCGTTGGAAAAATACTTGTAATTATTGTTGCCTGCTGTGCTTTCGCACTTGATGGACGCTTCGTACTTTGATGTTTATGAGCTTGGAACCAGTCGGCGCCCCAGAAGGTTGCAACCGGATATTTGAATTATGAGAGGCGGTAACACATAGGCTTTCCACTTAAATCGGACTGATGTTTTGGAGAGATACCACGACTGTTAAACCTCCGCCACTCCAGGTATATAGCTCAATGTCGTTGTGCGTAAGCTTGGGTGGGGGGGTTCCAGGCCATGATTTTATAAAAGTGCCCTCGCTGATGAGTGAGCAGCCGGCACCAGAATCAACTAGGACTGCAGCCCCTCCCCTTCAATTCGAAATGTCACGTGACATTTGGGGACGTCTCTATTCTTGTCCAGTTGGTTCAACTCATAAAATGAGCATCCAGGACCGGAATTCCCGGCCTCACATCTTTCGCAGCCATGATGCTTTTGACTTCTTGTGCGGTTTAGTTGCTGGGTACTTTTTTCTTTTCGATACAAACCATAATAATATGTCCGCTCGTGTTGCAGTACCTGCAGTGTGTCTTTTGAAAGCGGAATTCGGGCGGATCATGCTGTCCTGCGTACCTGCAGTACCATCCTCGTTGTTGTGACGATGTTTTTTTAATTTCTTTTCTGTTTTGTAGACGAGTGCTTTCGCCCCGCTCTTGATTTCTTTCTGTTGCTTGGACACACTCACAGCTCTGAATCCGCTGTTAAAAGCTCCTACGATGTCAAGTTTTTGTCTGCAAAGAGACGTTGCTCAAGCAGCTAGTCGCTTCTCCCGCAGACAGATTTGTCAGAAGCATATTGTGCAATGGCGTAGTGGTGTTCGGCAGTTTCTTGCTGGTATTCCAGTCGTTGCCCTTGAACCGGAGGCCAGATCCGACGGTGGACGCTGCGTTGACGTCGTCGCAACAACCGTCCTTTAGGTTATCTACAAGCTGAAGTTACAGTCTGCTGAGAATTGCTTTAATACCACGACGTGACTGTTTATATGACTGATCGGCTCGCTGGTCACGACGCTGCAACTTGTACCAGCTGTACAGCCTCGAGTCATGAGGGTCAAAATGTGTCCCTAGAATAGACACAAGCTCCTCAAAGCCGAAATCTCCGAGAGTTATAAGTGCCACCATAGCTCGAACGTCTCCGGTTCACAGAGTGTTAGTAGCAGGGTTTGCTTTTTTCCAAGCTAGGTTACTGAGTTTTCACGAAGTGGAAAAAATAAACGTTTTATCTATGACAACCATCACTTTTCTATAAAGGCTTCTATTATCGCTTGGGTCGGCATTGCATGCGCTGGCTGTCCAGACTTCGATGGCTCGTACCAGGACTTGTCGCCAGTGTTGTGTTCGAGTACACATGGACGGTAACGCTGAATGATTGAGGTTTACTTCGGTTGACCATCGGCGACCGACTGGCTGTAGCGGCACTCGAGTGTGCGCGGGCTCGGATCCCATGGCCCACGTGGTCTCTGTCCACTGTGTGATGCAAACCATACAAGACATAAGTGATGAAGCTGATATGACGTCTTCGAACTCTCGCTTTTCAGGATACAGAATTTGAGAAGGAATAAACCCGAAGAGGCAGTGAACGAGAGAGATGTAGAGAGGAAAAACTGGACAGAGGAGGAAAAATAAAATCTTTAAGTGGCAACCTCAATGTCGAGACAGTGCGCGAATCTAAAAAATGACGAGTGAGTATAACCACGCTTAAAGAAGAAATAAGCTGCTTACTTTCAAACGTAAAGGGGGAAAAAGCGAGATGCCTTCTGGACTGTTATATCTTGGAGAACACAAATTATTTACCCTTGCTTGGGAGAAGAGCGTGTTGGTTCAAGTCAAGGATGACTTGAACCAACACGCTCTTTCTCAAGGGAGGAGAAGGAGAAGGGGAGAGAAGGGGTTCAAGGATGACTTGAACCCCTTCTCCCCCTTCTCTCCTTCTCCTCCCTTTCCCTCCTGGGTATAGTTGGCTGCTCGCTGTTGAAATTTTTACTCGTCCGTTGCTAGTTGAAAGATATGTTTTATTGTCCCAGTTTTAATTGTTTTATTCTTTCTTCATCCTTGATTATTTACCCTTGTTTAACATTCCGTAAGCTTGTGTGGGCAAAACAAGAGCGCAGCTAAAATTACGAATATACTAGTCAGAAAAAAGACATAAGGTTCATGGTGAGCGAACCTGCCGTAGTTGAGAAAGCACAATTTACTTCTAACCAATTATTCAACAATTCTCATTTTGTTTCTCTCTTCATTAAGCAGAACGGTCTTTTTGTTTTTTTTGTTATTTTTTTCCTAATGGCTCTTACCGGTTATATGCTGGCAACGTAGGGACAGCTGTATGCGCATTCTCGTTCACTTGACGACTTGAAAATTCCTTAAAGTTTTATGCATTTAAGTTTTTGGAAATACTTATATCATTCACATTTATATTTTTGCACGGTATAAATTAATATGAAAAGCTTCGGAGATTTTTCGTAACAACGATCATAGTGTTTTTGTATTCCGCCCCTTCCCCTTTTTGGATGTAAAACACCCTGAAAGGTGTATTCAAAATAATAAATAAGTGCTTACTTCTGTAGACTCAAGATTGTTTGGATCTGTAGGAATAGATCCTTTAATTAAATGTTTCTATAAATTCTACTCTTAAGTGTGTCATGAAAAGCCTGCCATTTCTTTTTTAACATCTCTGAATTGCATTCGAATGTCTCGCCTGGAAGCACGAAGAGTTCTTTAGAAAAAGGTGTAACTCTTTAACGGGTGTCCGTTTGGACGTCTCCTTCAAATTAGAACACCTTTTTGATAATTGTTCCTATCAAGTGTTTCACGAAGTGACAACATCCCAAGCGACGAAGTGAAACAACTTGTCCATGTCACATTGATCGCGCTCAAGGAGAGAGGATCTAGCGCGCGTAAGTTGGTAATACTGGGCCTGCCGAAGTCGGTATTACCCGCACAGTCAAACAAAAGAAATGCTGTATACATGGACATAATAAAAAAAAGTATATTTCACGACTCCTTTTTTTCTTTTTTCTTCTGACTTCTACCCCTGGGTTTGTTCTAGGGCAGATTACATGCACGGTGACAAGCGATGGTCCTCGACCGTTTCAGAGCGTTTAACGCGACATCGGCTGCAGTCCAATTGCACCCTCTTGCTTGAAACATCCTTCACAATTCTACAACTCCCATGTTCACTTCGCGAAGAGGCATGATCGTTGAAGAAATTAATAATTCCCAAAATAAAAAAAATGAGATCAAATTGCCGCTGCCGCTAAGCTGATTCTTTAAGAAATGCGGTAGCTTTTCGCGAAGCGGCTACGGACCTTTCTAAAAAAGAAGCGTTTGGCCGGTGTCCTCTTGAGCTCGTGCATATGGCGCGTGCTTTCCTCGCTTTCCGAAGCGACGAACACGTACGTGCTGGGCTGCGAAGATTGTACGCTGGACTGTGATTTTGTAAACATTGAAAAGGTTTATATGTAACCGAGCATGGTGAATGCAGCCTCACATCACTTATCCGCGAAATGAACATTTCCGAAACCCCTCTTCTCCCTGATGGAAACAAATCAGGTAACTTCGCGTTTTCATGAAGGACAGCGGCAGCGCAGGATATGCTGCTTATAGAGAGCGACGGCGTGACGTAACACTTAGCATCCGAGGTGCATCCGGGGACAGCAGGGCCAGGGCGTACTTGAGCAGTTGGCTAGGAGCCGCGAGACGGCGTGTACGGGTTGCCCATGGTGCGTTAATAGTTTGTAATGAGCCATCCAGAGACTGTCGCCGGGAAGCGGTGTAAACGGGGGCTTGGGGTGTAACATGCGCTCCACTAATGTACTCATCGTCTCCCACTGCGGGGTGCCAAAATTGGCAAGGAGGGACGTCGCCGGCGATCTTCGGGTGCTAGGTGTTATGTCACGGCGGCGCACCTTATAATCAGCCAATACAGTGCGGCCTCCGTTGCTACGCGTCCAATCACCACGCCTCTCGAAATATGCACTCCGGCGAAGTCTGGTGGCGCTTGCAGAAAGTGTTTCCTAGACAGTTTACAAAGCCGGTGAGGCTGTGGCGCCATCCCGTGGCGACATTGCGAACTTTATATTCGTGATCCAAACAAGTCCAATGCCAGCGCATGTACGTGGGCACTAATGCTAATGCATTAGAGAAAGACTATCGAATCTGTAGCGAAAGACCAAAAGAACACGAAAGGATGGCGGCCAAGAAAACGATAGAGAAAGCTACACAGTACCCACATGGAGAGCGCACTACGTGGACGCACGTTTCCTAGCCTCAGTGTCAGCGCCATGACCGCGCTTTTCGTCGTCGCCATATTCCAACTTACCTTACAATATGCTGCAGTGGACGCTTTAATTCATCACAGCGAATCATGAGCTGCGAACCTATGACGTGATTACGCACCCTGCGAGTCGCTGCGCCACTCCCGAAAGGAACGTGACGCTCACACAGCTTTGAATTAGCTTCCATTGCTCGTAGCAACATCCGTGGTTTATCGTAACGAGAAAAGGAGTATAGCGCAGCACGACAGCAACTACGTCACCACCCCCTCCCCCCCCCCATCCTTTCGCCAGTGCCTAGCGCAGGAACGCCTCGAGAAACGAAAATCGTGTTCGAAATAAATGGTCGGCCAAATATTTCCCGAAGGTGACTTCGGAGCAGAAGTGCGTCAGCAGGAGAGGGAAGAGAAAAAGAAGACATGTCAGACGGCTTCCCGATTCGGCGCGGTCACCTGCGGCTGGTCGACCGACACGACCACGGTTTCGCGTCTCGGGGCGCTTCCTGAGAGCGGAGTTTTATGGCTCCTTTCAAAGGCCAGTTTGTTTGCACTTGAGCGACGAGAAAGGCGGCGGCGATTCGGCTTCCGAGCTTACCGCTTTCTGTGACGCGCCGCCGCTGGCAGTTCATGGCCGTTTGAGCCTTTGGCGTTTTTACGACGGGGTGACTCCGGTCTGCTTCCGGGCTCGACGCGGTGGCTAGGAGGACTGTAATAGTCTTCGTTAGGAAGCCGAGGCGTCGTGGAGTGACGCCATTGTGGCGAGAAGTGGTTGGACCGATTGCTGGAGTTCAGTAAGTTAATCCCCATCACAAGTGTCGCGGCTGCCTTATTTAGGGTTATTTTTTTGCGTCACGTTTTCCAGTGGTTGTTTTCGGACGTTTTCTTTTTTCTATTTATCCTACAAAATTCTTTTTTTTTAGTCTTCATCTTTCTGTATTTAAGTTTTCCTTCGTTCTGTGATATATCGCGAGTAAGATTCAGTGGTAGCCGTCAGTTCCTTGGCTCGTTTCTTTTAATCATGGCATCCAAAAATTCCGCCTCCACTGCTATTTTGAACGCCCGCTTTCACCACACGGTAACCGCGCACTCTCCCCGTGTCCCGCCATCTGCTAGAATAAGCAGATACATTACATCTTCTCCTCACATGGCTGTGATTCCGTATCTTGTTGGAGGTCTTCGTTCATGTGTTTCTGCCCGCGAGGGCATAGCCACAGGTTCGGACACTTCATGACCTAGTGTTTTTGTCGCTTGCGCCGGTTCCGCTTCGGCCTGAACGTCCAAGCCCCAGGTTGCCGAGGGTGTGTCACTCGACCAACGCACGGTCAATAACCTTGGTCGTATGCGCTCCATGTGCCGTCGTATTTGTCCGTCTTCTGTCTGGATTATTCATGACTGTAAACCAGGCGCTCTGTGATAACCACAAACATCCAAGCTTTCGCGCTTGGGAACTTCAGGGCCCTCACGGATCGTCCCTTCATAAACTTACGTCGATTTTCAATTGTAATGAATATATCGTCCTTAAGTAGATGTATCAGTCTCTCAAGGTGTCATGGGAACTCTCGTCTAAACATCATCCAAGTTTGTGTCTTGTCTATCGGCGTGCGTACTGTGGTATGTTGATTGTAGAGAAATCGTGTAAGACTGCACTTCAATTCCTCATTTTCTCTTTTAGCAAGCGCCTGTTTCAGCTGTTGCTTCATTCGTTGCCCTTGGCCGTTGATTTCTGGGTGGTACGGCACGCTTTTTACCGCCACGACTCCAATTAGGCAGGAAAATGTTTTGATCTCATCAGAAACAAAAGCGGATCTATTATACAATACCAATTATGTTGAATTAACCTGAGAGTGGGGCAGAGAAGAAACATCAAAACGTAGAAAGAAAAAAATAGACAGGACGACGTCTCAAACTCAGCTCAACGTCGTCCTGTCTATTTTCTTTCCCTTCTACCTTTTGATGTTTCTTCTCTACCCCAGTCTCAGGTTAATTCAACATGGTTAATATTCACAAGCTCGCCTGAACCCTTACGATTTTTTTTATACAATACCACTTTCCGTGGTACTCCAAACGTTGCAAACGCGTTGCTTCATTTGCAGTTAACGGTTGCTGAGGTCATATTTTGAACAGCACTACTTCAAGCCACTTAGTGAGCGCATCTACAATGACTGGAAACACTTTTGCCGTCCACCGTTCCCGCAGTCTACATGGGTGGTGTACCACGAAATTGTCAGTCTTGCCCCTTTGGGTTGCTTCTTTTTGAGAATTTCCTTCTGGTGTCATTGACACGTGTCGCACTGGGCCACACGGGACTCAATATTCTTGTCAATCCCAGGCCACCAGAGGTAACTCCGGGTGCAAGCCATCATGGTGACCATTCCCTTATGTACGGCATGTACTAAGGCTAACGCCTCCGGTCTGATAAAAGTGGGAATGACGATGCGCGACCCCCATATAAAACAACCTCGGTGTATCGATAGTTCTGTGGACTTTATCCTGTATGCTGGGAAACGCTTGAAAGCTGGCTTTTTGAACTCTCCATTCTTGACTGCTCGTAGAACTTCAGGAAGTGTGGCGTCCATTGTAGTCTGGTCTGCAAGGCCTTTAAAGGACGTGGGAGGCTTAGTTTATGCTTCATGCTTAAGAACGTCTCCTTGCAGTCGCTGTTCATCTTCACGTTCCTTTAATAGTGTACTGCTCAATGTATCTGCGATTGGTTGTGTTTTCCTGCTCTATAGACTAGTTCGTAGTCGTATGCAGCTAATTTCACACACCATCATAACATGCGCGGAGAAAGGACCGCTGGCGCTGAAGCTTTCGGACCAAAAAATTTCTATTAAAGGCTGATGGTCAGTAGTTACGGTCACTTGCCGTCCGGCAAGATATCGGTGGAAAGGTTGCATGGCAAACACAATCCCCAGTCCTTCTAGATCCAATTGCGAGTAGTTCTTTTCTGCGTCTCCCAAGGTTCTTGCGGTAAAAACGACGGGTGCTTCGTTTCCGTCTTCATCTAACCGCGCTAAAACCGCTCAAAGGCCTTTCGGTGATCCGTCGAATGATACCACCAAGTCTTTCTTCTTGTCATAATGCGCTAACACCGTTTCGTGTGTGATGGCTTGTTTCGATTGTTGGAAAGCTTCCCGGTGTCTTTTGTCTAATTTCCAGGGTGGGTCTTTTTGGAGGAGAGCGTAAAGCTTCTTTAAAATTGTTGCCCGATTTGCTATAAATCGGTCGTCGAATGCCAACAGCCCGAAACACGACGGCAATGTGGTGCGGTCAGTTGACTCAGACATCTCCTTGGTTGCTTTGAGATTTTCGTCAGTAGCATAGATGCCTGCCGCATCTATGATGTGTCCTAAGTGCCGTACTCGATCAACTGCGAAACGACACTTTTCCCTCTTGAGACAAAGGCGTGCTTGAGGAATCCGCTATAATACTGTATCCAGCCTTTTCAGATGTCGCGATGGCGTTGACCCGCTGATAATTACGTCGTCTAACTAGACTCCGACCCAGAAATGTCTGCTAGCACTGTCTCTATAAATCGTTAAAAGATCACTGCAGCTGCTGAGATACCAAGAGACATCTTCTTGACCTTGAAAAGTCCCTTTGTGGTGTTGATTCCAACAGTTCTGCAGTCTCAGTCACCCTGTGCAGCTGTTGATAGGCCTGCATGAGCTCCAGACGTGAAAACCAATCGGCCTTGAAGATTCGCTAGTATCTCTAAAATTGTAGGTATCGTGTACGCAACTGTCTTTTCTTCTTTATGGACTGTGTGACGGTAATCTGTGCAAAATCTGATAGTGACATTTTTCTTCCGTACTTCCACTACAGGCGTAGCCCACTCCAAGTGTTGAGTTGGCTCGTGGATGCCTTGGTTTTAAAGCATCTGAAGTTCTGCCTCCAATGATGTCCGCATCGCGAACGGCACGAGTTGTGCCTTTGAAAAACGGGGTTGGGCGTCTTCTTTCAGCTTTAGGTGCACAAGTGGGAAATTGTGTCCGGTGATTGTGCAGTCGAAACCTCTTTGTCGTGTTTTTCGAGAACTCTTGCGGCGCTGTCGTGGACGTCCACTGTCACATATTCCGCTCACTCCAATTCTTAGTGCATTGAACCAGTTCCTTCCTCGTCGATTGTAGCGCCTTTCCTCGCGTCACTAGCAGAGGTAGTGTGTAGTCCTTCGACTTGTGTCGTACATGGACACTGGTGCGTGCCGAGCACTCCTACTCCTTCGCCTGACTCAGTGTGCAGAGTCACATCTTTTGGTCTAGTCTCGGTGGGTGTTTTGGCCACATCTGACGTTATGTGTCTTCGCTGACGATGGCGCGGGTCGCTGCCGAGTCTACTTCGAAATCCACGGCTCGGTTTTCAATCTTGAACTCGATCATGAACTTGGGTGACGTGGTTGATGCTCGCACATCACTGATCTCATATAGCTCTGCCGAAGTTCCACAAGATTCCTCCTCGGACCCAAATGCATTATCTTCCTTATCGATGCTGTACGTAGTAGCGTGCGGATGATTTTTGAGTCTTGTTTTTTCACGAAAGAAGCATTTTCATTGTGATCCGTTTTGTGACAGCAGTTACATCGCGCGTTGCGGAATCTGCAGGAAACTGCTGCGTGCTGTTCCTGGTATTTGTAACACCTGGTTGATTCGGACGGTTTCCTTTCTCGTAATGTCTTTTTTTCTAATCGTTGCCTTATCCTCCCGTACTTCGTGAATTTCTGACATCTCTGCTTTCAAATCCCTTTGATGTTGTGCAGCACTCTCTGCCCGTTGCGCCATGTCACGCGCCTTACGAAAAGTCAGGTTGACTTCCGGGAACTGTTGTTGTTTTAAATGTTCGTCACGCAGGCCGCACATAAAACAATCTATCACCATTACTTCCAGAGGCAGCGACGTTGGGTTCAGCTCTCGCTGCTGTGCAGGAGATCGTCCCTCGCCAGCGGGACCTGCGATGCTGCTGCTAGCTGTGACCGCGGCTGGTGGTTCTGTCAGAACTCCGAAATCGCTGTCGGCAGCAAGCTACTTTAAAGCTGCGACGAAACTAGATATCGACTCTTCCGCCTGCTGATCCCTTCGATGAAATCTTTCCCTGCTGAAGAGTTCGGACGGTTGTAGGTCGTAGTGCTTCTTCAATGTCGCCATCAGCTCGTCGAAACTGACCTCACCGGGAGTCTTTGGTGCCACGAACACTCGTACAACTTCATCGGTCTTTGCTCCTCAAACCGTCAGCAGTAAAGCCCCGTTCTATCTAGGGTCCACCACTCCGTTAGCTTCGCAGTAGAAACGGAGTCGTTCTGCCAAGATGTCCACGCTGTTTCCTCAAATTCTTCAAGTTTGCCTCTTTCAGTCGCCGTTGTGTTGTCTGTTCACCGACTCGTCGCCAAAGTGGGATATATCGCGGGTAAAATTCAGTAGTAGCCGTCAGTCGCTCGGCTCGTTTCTTTTATTCATCCTGAATGCCCAAGTCCCGTGATCTTTTTTGCCGCGCTCTCCCACCACGCGGTTACCGCGCGCTATCACCGTGTCCCGCCATCTGCTAGCATAAGCTGATACATCACACGTTCCCACTTAGTTTCATATTTGTTTGTTACGTGCATGCGTATATGATTTTTCCTTTCATCATCTCATTAGAAATTGGACGTATATAACGCTTATCTTTATTTAATATACAGATAGAGGCGGAACGGGAACTGGGAATATTTGGAGCTAAAAGCAGTACTCGAACCCACAACCTGTGTCTTTCTGGAAAGGTGCTGCTAAAGGTTCAGCCACCTTTCCCACTGACTGAGTGCACCACTTATTGTAGCAGTTCTCCTCGTTTTTGTTCAGTTTAGATTGAAGATAGTGCTGATTTCGAGTTGCTGCAGTGTTGTTCTTTGCGTGAAGCGAGAGGTTTGGATATGTTGCCCTATGTTATAAATAGAACGCCGACGAGTGTGCGTAAATGCATACCACGCAAATAAAAATAAGGCAGGCACATTTTTCTGCTTACGCAATCAGATTCGCGAGCGTCCTCTCTGAAGAGGAATAACTGACATTGCGTCGCACCTGTGCCACCTGTGCAAACGCTTCTAACAATGAGGCGCCGTTCTCCGTGTCCCCTTGCTGGCCCAGTGTTGCTCAGCAAAAGGGCAACTAGTAGTTCGGCGGACACAATTATTCTTGGCCCAATCGGTTGTATCTATAATGGGAGATAACTCGATTCGTTTTCAGTTCGAATCCGGCAACGAATCTCGTTATCTCCTGACTAACTAATGTTCACGCGAAAAACAAGAATCTGAGTTAAATATGGCACCAGCGCATAAAGTCCCCGTCCGCAAGCGTTATTATTAGATAATCAACAACATTATATAGGTACCCACAAACACAAACCTAAAATTGCCAAAATGTAAGAACAATAGCGGGAATAATTAGCTACAAGTCTTACAAACGTTTGAGACAGGTTTGCACAGGTATGGAGGGCAAGCCTAACCAGGTTCCCAGAAACTAACGACCTCCATCACTGGAAGTAGAAAAGTAAAAATTCAAAGACGAATGGTTGCGGAGACACAAAAACCAACAGCGGAGAAAGATCCAAAATGTTTAATTGCAGCTTTAGCTCTTCCCAATTGCTCCGTGAAGAGACGGACTCTTAGCCTAAAGAAAGAGCCTGAAAGAAAATAAACTTTCTCTTGGTTCAAGAAAAAAAAAAAGATAAACACTATATACCCCGAAACAGGCGAAGTCTTAAACTCTCCCGTCCTCTTCGAATGGTTAGGCAGCAAAAAGCTAGCGAAAGCTAACTCGCAGGAAGTAAATCCTGGAAGAGGTAAGTGAACGGAAAACAAACTACGCAGCCATTTCGGAAACACGTCCATTCCACGTGTTACCCTACAATGAACTACAGCGGACGCTAGAAGCCATCCCAACCAATCCAGTGATGTAAATGTATAGTGTGACTACGCACCCTGCGCTTTTCTCATCCTATCTCAAAGGTCACGTGACACTCCCACGGCGTTCGATTGGCTCCGATGTCTCGTAGCGTCAGCGGTGGTCCATTGTTAAGTGAAACCAAGTGGAGTTTAGGTGGAAATTAGGCAACGGCAACGAGGGCCAAGAAAAAGAAAACAGCAGGAAACGAAGAGAGGGACAACTTCTGAGTGGGTTGTTTGCTCTTTGCGAAAAAGACCAAAGGCTGGCCGACAGATCCTGGAAGTGGAGGTCAGTCTTCGCCGGGACGGAGGGCGGGAGGTTCTCTTCGGTCTTTCGTTTTGTCTCCGGTTCCCTATTGTTGTCTCCGTTCTAATTGTTTTTGTTTATTTGTCTCCACCAAATGGGGACAAGAGGGAAGAGTTCGAGAGCCGTTTCGATTTTTTGTTTGTCCACCAAGGGCCCGGGCTTTTGCGTCTTTAGTCGTCGGTTCTACATTCGTCTTGATTCTACATTCGTCTTGGAGTCTGTTCTGTTGTCTTTGTTGCTGTATTTTTTCTGTCAGCTGCGTTGCGTGCCCAACGGAGCTCATGCCGCAGGTGTCTGGCAGCCTACCAATCAGGGCGACTAACTTCTACGGTAATATGCTTCGCATTTCGCGGCTCAACCGAAGTTGGTGTCAAAGAGAAAACAATTTTGCACTAAAATGACGTCTTTGATATAGCTTGCAAAAACGAATGTTAGCAGGACATTCATACCCGCTCATGCTTACGTTTCACATGCACTTTTCACGGCCGTCGCTTTCAAACTCCTATGTTTGTAGCTTCTCAAAAGTTAGGAATATCGTGATGATTACGAATCAACGTTCTGATTTTTGTTGGAAGAACTCTTGAACACAAAAACCGAACCCAATAACCCAGACCGTCACTCTTGAAGGCAGTGTTTGTTCGCATAAAATACAATAACAATCATTGCATATAAATAACCAAGTAAATAAGAAAAGCTGTTTAAACCCTTTCTCACAGCACCTTCCGTTTAATGGGTGCACCTTCGGGTTTTTGTTCAAGCAAATGACCGTTGCGAAGAAACAACACAACGAGGGGGGGGGGGGGTTTGCAGAAATTTGTTTTTGCACGAACTTCCCCTTGAAAAACGCCGCTGCTAGTTGGAACTAAATATGGCCGAAGCAATCATGGGCGTAGCAGCACTCAGGTAAATATCAAATGCCAGTGTCGGTTAGGGTATATAGAGCGGCTCGACCCGCGAGAACGCAGACTCTGATTCGCTAGACATCTTCACTGAATCGCACCCTGCACAAGGCGATGGCACGTTTTATTGGGCTAGTTTATTACGTTTCGTGTGGGCTTGTTTGAAAAGTAACGACAACAGCAGCTCCGCAATCGAAAAGACAATATCAAGTTTATGAAACTAAACAGTAGAGTGTTTTCAAAGTACTTGTGACAAGCAGTCGTTCTTGGCTTTAATGGCGTTTTGGGTCTTTTTTTATACGTCCCGGCGTGCACAAAAAGGAGGATGTCGTTTACGGTATTAAGTTGTGTAACATCGTTCGGGCGAGGAGTTTTTCGATAAAAGTCAAAGTGAAAGACGCTTACCAAGTTACTGCAACTCTACGTTTTCCTTCCCTTTCATATCGTTGTTTTTCTTTCTAAACTGGGTGGAAACAAAAACATCGCGTCTTATCCCTTGCTTCGCATCGCATGAATACATTTGATACAAGGACGACAAAAAAGAACGTAGATTACTCGTTTATAGAAACGAGATCGCAAATGGCATTAAAACAGCCGCAGAAGTAAAATCAGAGGGTGTTTCTTGTTATTCTACATTTTGACACACCCGAAGTTAGCTGAAATTTAGACGACAAACGACGGAGTGAAAGCAACGAACGAATTGTGAGCGGTTTTTTTCGGGGGGCTGTACTTCCTGCCTCGCAAAATTATTGGCGAGCCACGTTGCCCGGCCTTGAGTGCGACCGTTATTTCGAACGTTCACGGATAATTGAATTACCGAATACGCACTATTGAAATTTATATCCTGAGGCGTGCCGCTTAGCAAACTAAACGTGCGGTACCACCCGTCGGACCCCAAATGTACATACGGGGTCAAAGATGTCATTCCGCGTCCGGCACCCCAATATTTGTTTTTGTTCGTTTTTTTTACATGCAATTACATTTTAATGGAACGTTACGGCAGTTCAGAAGACGCTTTACAGAAGGTCTCGTTTTTCTTGAGTAGATGTGTTTACTCAGCTTAAAAATAATAAACACAAAGAAAGCATTTTGTTTTATTATTCTAAAGCTTAGTTGAGTAATTGCCCGAGAAACTCGCAATGCTCGCTTCAATACAAGTGCCGGTTGCACTTATTAAATCTGGTCGATTACATTATCCCCGCAAATTTAACTGTTTGGGGGCAACGGAAAGCCAGAAAAATAACTTTTATTTGCTTCTCGACGTAATCATTAGGCAAATAAGATGCAAATTGGGTATGTTATGCTATTACTCAGATCCCCGGGACATAATGAGTTTGCCAGCTCGACGGCACGACCACTCGCTTCTTAGCGGACTTAAAATTACGGGGCAAGCTTAACTAGAATTTGTTTTTTTAATCAGTCGGCTTATTATCTTTTGGAAATTCGCTCAGTTTTTTTTTTACAACAAAGGCGCTCTTTACATATTTACGCAGCGTTAGAAATTCCAAGGTGTCTTAAGAAAAGGTCTACTTTGCGGTAGTACATAAAGACCCATGGTGTGTATCATAAAAAGGCTAGAAAGATAAGTTTAGGCCGATTTTCACACTGCGTCACGTGAGATGGCACAGCACGTCACCCTGGGACGTAACGTCACGTTTCACGTGTCACGTGACCTCTATGCAATGCTAAATGAAGAGCGTACAAAAAAAACCCGTGACATTCAATCAAAGTATAATAAACGTGCTATAAATGCAACAATGTGCACTTAACCTTACTTGGCAGGCCAGGAAATAAATAACTCACGAAGCAAAAAAATACAAAAGGACCTCGCAACACTTCCCCTTTGGTGGAAACCAGAAAGATGACGTAGTTTTTTTCCTTCAGTATTCTTTGATGGGATGCACTTCTCTGTCTATCTTTAATAAAATACAAATGCAAAAGGTTGTAATAAGACTATGCTTTAGAGCGAAAGGAAATGAAATGAAGCTTCGCATTTTTAAAAACAGATTTTGCAGTTTTTGTTTTGTAATTGCGAAAGTAGCGGTCACAGTACCATACAATCCGGATTGACGTATGAGAGGCTCTTCTCAAAATTCGGAGCTTATTAATAAAAACGTTTAGAAAAACTTAATCAGCTACATATTGAACTTATGATTATACATTCAAAACTAAAAAGAAAGTAATGGCCCGCGTCTAGATCACCTATGTAAATTACGTCCAATTGGGTCATCAACTGTTCCTCACCAGACTTCCACACTACCATTGGCCATCGATAATTAAAATTCACTACCTCACAACATCGCTTCTATTAATGATACTACTAAATTTGTTGAAGACATTACCCTGTCTTTATCTAACCTACTTAGCTAGCTTACAGTGTTATAATTGGGTTTGCTGTTCTAGTTTTTTATTTTTTTATTTTGCCATTCTTTTGTATAATGCTCCACGGGCCCTCAAGGAAAATAAATGATGATGATGTGACAGGGATCAGACATTATAGAAATTAGTCGTAAATGTTAACTCCAAAATTCAGAGTCTTATTAAAAGCATTCTTTTCTCTTTGTTGTTGTTGTTGTGTTTTGGTTTCTTTGTGTTCACGCGAAAAAGTAGCCTTTAAAAGATAAAAGAAAACCTTAGGGGGAATCGCAAAGCTTTACATTTTGGAATACTGCCTTAAGCTCTAAAAAAGAAGAGGAAAAAGATAGCGGCGTCAGTCATGAAGTAAAGGTGCCTGTAAACGGTGTAAACCAATCACGTTTGTATATCTGTTTAAAAAGAAATCGTAAAATCAATGCGACCCGTACTTTAATTTTTTCAGTGTCTATCAAAGTCGGCTTAAGGGGAAGGAGCGAGACGCTCAAACGCTTCCAGCATGACACATTTTTGACGGCATATATTTGTGTTGTAATTCAATCAAACTACAGCTTATAGGTAACCGACCACTCTTATTCAGCTGAGATAACAGGATATCGATTTCAACAATATATCAGTGAGCATCTTACGGGAACTGTTTAATTCAAACCGAATTGCCCATAATAAACGCTGAGTGTTTTCAGCAAAGGAGTGTCTGTGTGTGTTGTTTGTTTAAATCTGAGTTGGAATTATTCAGTACATGTTTTAAATTTCTCATTTTCTTAACAGCGTGCAAGTTCCTAGTAATTTGTTATCAATGTGTAAGTTACGTTGGTGCCTTCATCAGAGCTGCATGTTTGGGTGGTTGAACGCCGATGAACTGTTTTCAAAGTTTTTTTTTTCCCTGGTCGCTCTTGAACATGGGTTTGTGTTGCAAAAAATAATGGAAATAGAATTATTAAGCTGGCAAATGAATGAGCACAAGAGGAAATTTAAAAAGGGGGATGGGTCAGCTACTTATATCTCGTGTGCTTGCGCTATTTCCAGTCCCCTTCGGTTGTCTCGAGTTTTCATTATTTTACACCCACACCACCTTCCTCAAAGTTTAATCGATACATTCGTTATAAGTATTTAAGGAATGTCGATCTAATCTTCACTGATTTCCTAAAAAAGATGAAAGACGTTTACAATGTTCTGTAATGCGAACTTAGAGCGCAGCTCTTGAGGACGAGGAGGAGGAGAAGGTACGGAGGGGAGTGTGTGCCTCCCCTCCGTACCCTCCCTCCTCCTTTCTTCCTCCTCTCCTCCTCCGCTCTCATTTAGTAGGAATATTTCGATAAATTTTCCGCTAAATGTAGCGAAACTTTTCCCGCTAAATTTAGCGTGAAATCTAGCGAAAATTGTCCTACTAAATTTTGCAGAAAATTTAGTGAAAGTTTTAGAGGAAAATTTTCCCGTAATGCAACGAGCGGTTACGCCGGGTTGCGTTATTTTCATAATGCTGCGCGCGTGGTTACGCCGAGGCCAACGCCGACGGGGACGCCGACGTCACTCAACTTGGAAACGGGCGCCTAAGGGCTGCGCTCTAAAACGAGAGAAAGAGAAATAGATGAAGTGCCAGTGTACAGCCCCAATGAAGTGTTAAACAACGGTCTACCCAGTGCGATAGGCACAGCGAGAGGAAAAGGCCATGTCCCTCCTTCTCGCAGTTGTTCTCAAACTAACGCTCGAGAATATGTACGGTGGAGTTCAGAAGGCGGAAATACTGCTACTCAATCATGCCAAATCATCGCCCTCAAACGTTGACGCCGGGAACCACGCAACCGTCGTCCATCCCACGGATCAGGCACACTTTAAGAATTTTAGAATATTCTGACGCTCAAGCTCTCAGCAAACCCCCATCGCTCTCTATACTCCGCCCACCGCTGCCTCCGGTATTCATCGCCATCCCAATGAAAAAAGAAACTTTTAAAAGGAATACCTAGAAAGCGATGAAAAAGCACAACCTATAATTTCTGACTAGACACAAGTCCGGAGAGGAGGTGCCAGAGAAAAATTCCCCACTCTAAATTAATGCACGCGCCGCGCAGTCCAGCCGCCACAAGTCTCACGTTTGTCGGCCTCAACGACCCCCGTTCCACGCCCTTCGACACTCGCTCGTTTGCTCGCTCGTTCGCGAGAGCGAACAAGCGAGCGAGCGGCCGCGGGTACATTGTTATTATCTCGAGAGCGCAAACACAGATCTAGAAAATTAAAGGGGTCAGTGAAGCAGCAAACAGGGCGGCGGCTTCATCGGATGCCGTGCGACCCCGTTTTAATGCGAAAGCATTACCTGTCCAAAGGAGCGTAACGGCGTACTCAGCTTTTGAAGCCGTGGGCCACACGGCACCTAAATTCACCGGTCCCAATGGAGCGAAGCCTGTCGTCTGTAGCAGCTATTTGATGGATAGTCTCCTATTGGCTAGCGCGCGTCATAGTTTCAAGGAACGCCACCCCATGGCGCTGCGGGCCCCGCGCCGGTACGCGCCGCTAAAAAAAAAAAACACGGTAACGCGCGCTCGGACGTGTTTTTTTTGTTCGTTCATTTTTTTGTTTTTTAGCGCTTCCTTTTTTTTATGTAAGTTTCGTTCCAAACTTATTTCCACTATCTCAAGAAAGAACCAGGATATCTGAGGTGCTTTCTTGCCTAGGTGGCGCGAACCGCTGCTCCAGGCTCCTTGGCCAACCGCCGCCGCCGTCGCTTGGTTGACGGGGCTGCGCAGCTGATAGGAACCGATGAAGACGAGAATCGCCTGTTCGTTATAATTCGCTCCACGCCGTCAAAGTCTGAGAGCGAGCACACCGGCCGTGTCGAGTACTGTTCGCACTGAGGCAGTTTTCTTCGAGGACGGGTAGGCAGCTGGCACGAACCCAGTGTCGAAAAATAGACGCGCGCAACCACCGCGGTTTGAAAAGCTCGATATTTCATAGAGGCTGAGCAGCTCGCCTCGACTCCCGAGTGGCCACGTGAGCGCGTGCGTCTATGAGTTTGGCGTGGCGAGGGCAAAGCGGTGGAAGGGAGAGGACAGCGAGGCAGTTGCGTGCGCCATACGAGACGATAAGAGAAATGTAATCAATAGGTTCAAGCGAATTGCGTATAACATCCGAAATGAGACACCAGAAAGGTTCATCTCTTCACCGCGAGACTGGTCTTGTTGGAGGGACTCCCGCGAGCTATGGCTTCTCCCCTCCCCCCTCCTCCCCCTTCTTTTGTGTTTCATTATTCGGTGGTATCCTTATTTTTCGACAGCTACTTTTGTTTCTCAAATACAAAACGTTCCTGTTTTGTGCGCTGATAATGTTAGCTTCTCTAGATCGTGTCTTTTTATACGTAACATGAGCGGCTGAAAGGAAGGCAGGTGCTTGCTAGACAAAGGAGATGAGAGGAAGGGGAGCGACTACGGACTTGCTCATGTCGGTAGATGGGAAGTTTCCTCATTCTCTGTATTTCTACCCATCGTGAATTATAAAGTCGCAAAGCCCCAGTGCCACAGGGCACAGCGTAGCGGGGTCGTGGTTTTGGGTTTCGAGGCAGCAGGGTCTCTGCACTTGCGTGTGGAGATTTCAGGTTTGAAAGTTGGGCAAGTGGTAGACAATGTATTGTCCCTCTGCTCCCGCATTCGTTCATTATATACGAGGGTGCTTTCAAATGTTTTGGTGCTCTTTTTTCTTCTTTTTTTGAGAGCGAAGGTTTTGTTAAAGAGCTCTTTGTCGGTATTATCGCTTTATTTATTTGGTTAGCCCGTAATGGAAGCTTAGCTCCGACTAATTGATGACGAAGGTTCAACCTTAATCTAGAAATTTGTTTCGTTTTTTGTCCTTTCAGAGTTCAGCACCGCGACTAAGGCTGTTGTTGGGCGGCATTATGTGAAAACAATCGGAGTATTAGTTGATAAAAATTTGTAATTATTTAGGCGCTATGGTTAGGAAAAATTAATTTTCATCGAAGATATTGCAATAGCTTGTATTTTCACCATACTTTATTGCTTTGAGTTTTGACTTGTGTTTTCCTACGCATTGAAGTAGTAGTAGCAGTAGTGGTAGTAGTTGTAGTAATAGTAGAAGCAGTAGCACTATTTTTGTTTCTTTTCCTCGAATAGCATATATGGGTGGTTTCATCTCAAATCGGGCAGGCTATAAAAAGTCTAAATTTTTATTTTACGAAAACAAATATATTTTGGGGGCATTTCTCAAATGAAGGAGGTTGCAAACCGCATGTTCCCCAGATTTTTTGTTATCGAGTTACGAAGCGTAGAAGCCGTAGTGGCATAAACTAGTATATTTGCCTGCCGTCGCAGGTCGCGTGTTTGACACGCTCTGCTGCCGCTACTGTTTTTCGCACATAACCTGAACTTTTCCTCCTGATTTAATAGGTACCATAAAGATACCTTGATGCACTCAATTATTTATACGAATTTTTAATTTTTTCTAAAACAAATGTCAAATTCGTCGTTCAGGTCGATTTTTGGTCAAATTTGACAGGTCCTTACTTTGTCTGTACTTAAAGTATTTTTTTATTGAGCTCTATAGAAAGCCCAAGAGCAAGCTCATTATAGATATAATAATATCATTATGATTTGACATTTAGCCGCTCCGCCATCTTCACGTAAACGTTGTGAGAAGTAACAAATGTTGAAAGTTTGAAATCGATATTCTCATAAACCTCATTTTTGTAATTTGTTTTAATTGTTTTAGATGTAATAGTCGACTACAAGAAAAAGCAATCTAGAAATGTAACCTTGTGGTTGTATGTCCTCTATTGGAGCCGCAATCATGTGAAATATCACAAGTTCGTCTACTTGCGTTCCATTTTGAAAACGTAAACAAAAATAAAAACATATTTTCGAAATCGCAGAGGCGCACAATGCCGGTAAGTGCTGTATTTTAGTCAAATAAGCACACATTTCACACGATTGAGGCTCCAATAGAGGACATACAACCAAAATATTAAGTTCTGAATTTTTTTTTCTTTCTGATAGTCGACTATTATATGTAAGTAATTTAAACAAATAAAAATTTGCAAAATTTGAGTTTTTGAGAAAATTGATTTTAAACTTTCAACATTTTGTTATTTCTCACAAAGTTTACGTGAAGGTGGCGGAGGGGCTATTCGACAGATCATAATTGTATTATTATATATATAATGGGCTTGCTTTGGGCTTTCTATAGAGATAAAGAAGGAAAATATACCTTAAGTACAGTCAAGGTAAGGAGCTGTCAAAGTTGATCAAAACTCGACCAGAACGGCGAGTTTAACATTTGTTTCTATAAAACAATTTTTTAAAACTATTTGAGTACATCAAAGTAGCTTTGTAGTACCTATTAAATGAGGGGAAAAAGCTAAGATGGTAGAGGGAAAACAGTAGTGGCAGCAGAGGGTGTCGAAACCGCGTACCTGCGATGGCAGGCAAAAATACTAGTTTGTGCCACTGCGGGATCTACGCTTCGTAACTCGGAGAACAAACTATGTGGGGAACAAGCGGTTTGCGCCCTCCTTCATTTGAGAAATGACCCCAAAACATATATTTTTGGCGTCAAAATTAAAAATTTGTCCCTTTTAACCTGCCCGATTTGATATCAAACCACCCATATGTAGTGCTTTTGTACTTTTTAGCGAATCTGTTGGTGCGTCATATTTTTCACAAAACATTACAATCATTACTCTGTACACTCAATCCTTCAATTTGTTTCAGACAAAGCATTTGAATATTCAAAAGGTGTGTAGAGCAAATACATAAAACAAATAAAACAAAAAATCTATATATATATCATTTTTTTATTGCGTACTTTTTCTACAGTAGCTTGCATCGACGTACGAAAGATGCGCGTCGCCGCGAGGCGCGCCTCGAACCCCTTCTGGCATCTCGGACTGCTTCTCCTCGTGGGCCATATGCTTGCGGAGAAGCATCTCGACGCTCAAAGGAGGCACCTTGCATCTAGAGTGCCGTCTGTGGTTCGTGGCGCTCTTTCAGGGGCCCTCTTCTTCGCACTCCTCGTCCTCCGTTCTCCCCAGGGCGTTCTCAATGCCGCTTGTTTGAGAGCTGCCCGTTCATCGTCTGCCCAATCCCCATGCTTTCCAGCCTTGTTGTTTCTTTCTTTCTTTCTTTTTTTTTTCATATAGAGTTTAGGTTTTGAGTCAAACGTGTTTCTCCGTTCTTTGATATCAGTTCTTTTTGCTGTTGTTGTAGTTCGCTCTGAGAAAACAAATGAACAATCTAACTGGAGTCGACGTTTTGTAAATGAACTCGCCGGTTTAGACACTGGACATATTTATAACGCGCCCCATTTGGGGAGCCAATTTTATTTGTGGATTGCATTTACGTTCACTGGGCGTCTGTGCGTGAGAAAGACGACAAAGTGGAGCGCCTAAGATATGGAACGCGAACAAAAATAATCATTACACGCCTCAGAATATGTTAGGCTCAACTTATGTCGTCCTTTTTCTTAGGGCAGTCCTCACGTACGCTGCAGGCGCATTAGGGTCAAAAGAGTTCGTCGTCGTTTATCTTGTGGGGAAAACAACAGTAGTAATTCTTTACCTTATATTTTTACTCAAATGTGCTCATCCCCAGTGTGTGTTTTTTTAATATTTAAGGCAGGTAGTTGTTTTAGATGTGCGTTTTAGCCTGAATGTAGTCTTTAAGCGTAACCGACCCATGTTTGTTTGTATTTTATTAATCAGATTGTTTCTCATGTGATTAATATATATCTACAGACATCTGCGTTGCCCCTAAATGTTGCAGCGTCATTTCAGAAGAAGAGCTACACTAACAACGTCAGACTTGACCTGGGAGTCAGAGACGAGAATTAAAATATAAGGCTTTTAGGCTTCGTTTCGGACCGGAGGTATTCACTGTAACTTAATTCCCGACGAAACGTTGCAAACTTACCCGCACCTTTTTAGTTCAGAACCTAAAACAGTGTATTCCTCGCAAGGGTTGTTTTAAGTTCTCTGGCCGCCTTTTTGGAAATGTCATCCTAGGTGCGTCACCCTTTTTATATTTACATTTATAATTGCAGCCACTTTCTGCAGACTACGATTCGGTTTAAAGTATAGCAGCTCTCTTTGGCCAGCATGCCTTTTGGTTTGGGCGTGCATTGTTTGCATAGTGCATCATTTTAATACCATATCTCGTGTTCTGGGACATTTTACCATGCGTCTTGCAGGTAGCTGCTGCCTTGCTTCATAACGCAGTCTGTCAGTAAATGTGCATTATATTAAATTTTGCGCAAATTGTAATCCCCTGCTTAGATCCCACTACGAGCTACTTTGCTGACTCCATAGAAGTTTGCAAGATGAAACATACAACTGTAGACACACGGGAAGAACTGACAATACCGTACTTAGCTGCTATCCACCAAGTCTCACAAAACCCACAAGAGGCGCTTATGGTCAGATTATATTACCGCAAATGTTGACGCATGTCTGATATCAAAACGCATGGTGCGCGTGCAAGTGTCCTCTTATAGATACCCAAGTGTTACTTCTTTATGACTCGGTCAATTTTGAAATGAAGTCCTCGTCCACGTCACACGAGCGCCAGTCACCATTCCTATTTTCTATTTCTTATCTTCACTAGCCTCGGTCCTCAGTGACCCTTTCTGCCCATTTGCTTCTGCAAGAACAGCGTACATATAGAACGTCCGGCTTCGAACAAGACACTCGTGGATGAGACACGCTCGCTTACACGCGGCTCAATACCTGCCCGCAAACACCATGCCTCCGCGAAGACTAAACACAAAGCGCGCTCGTCGTTAGTTTCTTTGCTTGTCTTCTGTCGGTTCGCATAGCTTGCGGCATATTTGTTCTGTCGTTTGTCTTCCCGAGAAGTTGACACTGCCGCAAGAGACGACTAATACCCCGACATGGATCTCGTCAGGGGTCCCCCGATTGATTGCCTCGTCTCATGGAACTGGAAGGCACACAAGCAGCGTCCAACAACATGTCACGGAAATATGACGATAGTTTGTTCGAGCAATACAGTGGGACGTATGATTTTTCTGCTATGTGATCATGGACGCGAGTGTGCGAGCGGCTTCAAGTGTGTGTTTTAGATTGTAGATTGAACTTGCGAGAGAGTTTGCCGATTTCACGATACCTGTCCACTTGCAGGATCTTGGTCGCAGGCACTCGGTCCATTCTTGGTATATAGAAGCCCTTTGATGTCTATAGGAAACATAGTTGACCGTGAGCGCCTTCGTTTATTTCAAAGTGGTTCAAAAGCGTATGCACTATACTACCGGTTCAGATTTTTAGAAGAAAAAAAAACTTCTGGCCACAGTTTTATGGCGGTGTCTCGGTTATCCAGCAAGTAATGTCTGCAGGAGAAGTTTACCCATAAAGTATTTTTTATTTAAAACAACAAGAGTTATGCAGGTACGTGTTGTGCAAACTATCCTGAGCGGTTTCTTGTGTTCCTCATAGCCACAAAATGTATAACGTGACCGCTTCAGCGTTAGGCTTTTGTTTTCTGTTTAAAACGATTCCAAGTTTTTTAAACTGACTGTCTTTGCTATTTTGGGGTGTTTCAATTTTAACGAACACATATCAAAAATATCTCCAATGAGAAATATTCTATAGCTCTTCGAAATAAGATAAATGGTGTGTTTGAAAAGGCTACCGCGTATTAAACACAGACTACCCGATACTTCAATTGATATTCAATTCGTTTTCAAATGACACGATAAAATCAAGTATTGTATCGACTATAAAACTGGCAATCTCACTGGAATTGTTTCTGCAGACTTGAAATCCAGATTGCAGAAAAAGGAATAATTTTTCAAAACCTGAAATTCAGATAAAATGCAGATAGATTTCCATTCTTATAATCCTTATAGCAAAAAGTTATACCGGTTTTTTGGTAGGGGAGCAAATTGTCGAAAGTAGCTAAATACTCCTAATAATTCCCGATGAAGTTTTGGGCTAAATACTTCTACTCAACTTGGAACGGCTGTAAGAAATTCAGTAACGCCACACATTCCACACGTTCAAAAAAACAAAAAAAACAATATACCTGGCTACCCACTTGCTGCTACCCACTCGTACATGAGCACACTACTACCTGTTCAGGCTGTCCGGTCCCCCACCGGCGATTAAAGTGAGAAAATACGGCAAGCATGCAGCGAGGTAGACACAAATACCGTCACCCCAAGTTAATAACCGATTCACAAGTTGGAGAAGGAGCGCCTACACGGGACGCGATGTTCGAGCGAAAGAGCCGTGAGACAGTAAGAGCGGCGCTCATACACTAGAACGAAATAAGCGAGAACAAACAGAAACAGAGCAATCAAATTCAACATTTTAGTTTTCGTGTTTTTGTATTTTTTGTATCAGACTGTTTTCCCAGAAAATCGTCCTGCTCGCAGAAGCGCTGATGTGAAAGTATCCCTTCCTCTTCCTATTATAGTGAGAAAGAATGCGGAAGGGGAGTGCAGGGCTGACATGCAACCCGCCAAGCAACTAACGCCCCAAGTGCACCCAAAAATTGGAGCTGGGGATAAAGGGAAGAAAAGGTGGGAAAGAGAACGAGCTAATAATTGCGACTTCGGGCGACGACGACGTCCTTCTCCCCGCTGACTAAGCTGCCGCCGCCGTCGGCTGTTTCCTCCGCCCTTCCTCCTTTGATTTGGCTTTGCTGAAGGGCCCCTCTCATGGCTGGCCACGCTGCTTTCTTCCAGAGAGCCTGCGAGTGCCCCTCTTTCCTCTCGGGAGTGCGCATGCTTTGAGGCGGCCCTGATGCATGCTTACTCCCGAACGCCATCTCGTGCGTGCACTGAGAAACGTTGAGCGGCTTCTGGTTGTACGTGGCTGCACTCGGCCAGCTTTCCGCGCTTTAGTTTCAAAAAATAAAAGAAAAAGTAGCGAGTTGTTAGCGAGGAGGGAATGAAAGTTTTATATAAGATTTTTTACTGATTTTGCGATGTGTTTTTTCTGGTTGAGGAAATATTGATGGTGCTTCTAATTTTTTTCACCGCAATGTGATAGGGACATTTTGGAAAAATGTTTGCTTTGTTGTTCTCGGCACCAGAGCGCACAATTAAGTCGAAGGAAGATGTGGATAATAAGTTCCAAATTCCTGACAACCAGGATTGTACAGTTTTCTTTGTTCTTTCCCGGTTTTTGAAGACTTTTTTGTTCCCTTTTGTCCTGTATATTCATTCCGGGATGGCGAGTTACTAGATCTAAATGCCGTTTTCACCCCACAAATGTTTTCAAAGAACCAGTGCCCTTCTTATACAGCCTCGTGCTCGTAGCCTTCACCGTGCAATGACCCGAGATAAAAACTAATAGCACTGCCTTCTGCGACCCTTGCACTACAGCACGTGTAACGATTGCATACTGTGTTTTTTGCATTTTCACAGTGCTGCATAGTCTAGCGTTAAATGTTTCTTTCGTCCAAAGTACCGAACATTTACAACACCTTGCATTCCGGGGCCACTATATGTATTTGTCTACCTTCTCTAACATCACACCACATTTAAAAAATAAACATTTTTACATTTGCTTAAATCTTTAAAAAAATGTTTTGCTTTTATACACTAAAGACGTGGAACCGAAATGGTAATAATAATATACTTATCTATGAATAAAAAAAGTAAATGATGAAACAAAAAAACTCTCCTATAAAGCCCGCATCAATATTAAAGTTTCACGAATATCGAGCTAACATTCGGTTCGCTTTCTACGGTTGTAGCCAAATTTAAAGTAGAAGGCACCAGCGCTTATCGATTAGTGCACCTGAGTAATGTCTGTATGCACGTAGTGTATCATCTTGTTGTCTTCAATTCTGGCTACCATCTGGTAACGAGAGAAGGAACATTTGCCTCAGGGACCTTTTCTGGTGCTCTTGAGCTCCCGTCTACGAATTTTACATATCGATTCTAAGTGAAGCTAAATATATCAACGAAGTTTTTTCACGTGTTAGACTTTGTACTGCACATGACTGTGGACCAAACTGACACTCAAATGTCTTCTAAAGATTTCGACGAAGTCTTTTCACGTGTTAGAGTTTGTACTGTACATGACTGTGGACGTAACTGACACTCAAATGTCTTCTTATGCAAAGTTCTTTGAAGCGCGTATAGCCATCGACTGTTGCTACCATAACGTAGTAGATTTGATTGCTTAGACTTATCGCTCTAAAACGCTCAAATCAGCAGTCATATTCTCATAAATCGCGCCTACGTTTGAGTCTAAATTCCGGTCACATGAACACAAAACCTAGAATGTACCCCACGAACAATGGATTTGTTTTCAAGAAAAGCAATGTCGCCAGCGAGACAAGACCGACTCCTTTTGGCGCTGAGTAGCAACTACTTCTCAATACGCGTCTCATGTATTTATGTTTTGTCATGACATTGTATATTTACCAAGGTTGGTCGCTTCCCTTGCCTGGCATCGATAGATTTTTTTTGTTATTATTTTCAGTGGATCCAGTTATTATAGCTTCGTATTCAATACGATGCCCTGTAAATGGAAGAACGAAATTTCCCTGAAGCTCGCATTGAAGATTCAAAAACCAAAACTTCTTCAGCATAAAAAGCAGAACGTTAGAGCCACGAGTAAATAACCCGGCATTAACTCCAGGTATTTAACTTTTTGAAAACGACAGCGCTCTCGATACACAGTTCCCACGCTAGCGTCGCCGCTGCCACCAACCCAGACCGCAGAAAGGAAAGACGACGTTTCACTCAACCAAAAAGCAAACAAAGCCCTCCCGTCAAACGCACAAAATGCAGAAAAAACTAGAGTGACAGAGAAAGGGCGCTATCAAGGCGATTTCATTGTTTGCTACTTGGTTTCTTGTTTAGTATTGCCTAAGCCAAAAACAACAAACGCAACAACAAAACGACGACAATAATATAAAAAATGGCGTCATGGGGACGTCGGTTGTTTGAACACCCAATCGGGCCTGGTTTGACAGGTACATGAACGCGGGTGCCTCTCCCATGCTCTGCTACGGAGCGGGTCAGCTTCCGTAGAAGAACCCAAGTTTGCCTCTTGCACTGAAAGAAGCAATCCTCAAACGCAGTATCAGTAACAAGTATTAGCAAGTTTCTGCTTTTCTTTTTTTAAATTTATGTCATCGCTCTGATAAGACATCTCTTCCACCCCCTCGATATCTTTAGGTGCGTTTTCGTTCTGCGACGCGGCGCGTTAAACTATATTTTTCTATTTATTTTATTAGTATTGTTGCTGAGAGGATCATGGGAAAAAAGGCTAACTACATATTGGGAGCAAAAAAAAAAGTAATCGTGCATCACTAGCGCTTGCAAAAGTAGGCAGCTTGAAGGACCTTGACCTTTCCTTTAGTACTTCAATCCGCCTTCTCTTTAACGCGCACACAGCTAGCATTCCGTGCATGCGTTGGTGTGTGTATGCGAGTCTTGTTCACGCTGCTGTTTCGCAATTGCCATGGGCGACGACGCCACGACGTGCTTTTATTGGCGAGAGATCGGCTCTCCTTTCTTCAAATCCGTTCGTGTTGCCTGGCGGTCGAGGCAGTCCGTATTTTATTGCGTCTGCGAGGTGAGGAGAAAGTGACGCGGCTTCCGTCGAAAGTTATAGATCTTTGGGAGCAGTGGCGGCCGTCATGTCCGCTTTGGAACGGACGAATTATCGAATTATATAGTACACTGTCGTCGACACGTTGAGAGTGAATATGGCAGGAATTCGTCGATGTGGCAAGAAGCAACGCAATTTTAAAGCCGACCGGAATTACCAAAGTCTTTAGTATTGAAGGTAAACCTGGCGAAGAGCTTGAGGCTTTACAAGGTGTTTGCGCCACTTCCCGCAGGCAAAACATGGGGAGAGTAATACTTCCGGTCCTCCTCTATATACGTTGTGTTTAGGCGGGTGCACGGATAAACATGGTTTTCTAACGAGCGATTGAGTTACTATCTAGAAATACTCCTGTTCCGTGCTTTTGAGTGGTCAATGCACAACCGCACGAACAAAATCTCACAAGTGAAGTGCTTTCGATTATCTCGAGACGAGGGACGCCACTGACGCCGCCAAGCCAGGGTGATCGCAGGGCGGCGGCATAGCAGACGGTGCTAGCCTACTTAGATGTACTGCGGACAGATGGCGAGACGCGACAAACGTGAGAAAGCAAGGACGTGAGGACGTAGTGCCAGCGGCTCCTCGGCAGAATAGGTGCCAACCAGACCATTGACGGCACAAAAAGACAAGTTGACACGGAGGTTTGGGAAATAAACCTTGGATATCAAAGCAAGCAAGTCAAACCAATTAATAGTGTGCATTACAGAGATTCGCAACGCGCTAAACGAGGCGTAATAAACAATTTTGAAAGCTAGCCCGCTAAAACAAGTATCCGGCTTTGCGGCCCCTGCGGAAAGCTCAGCGCCTATCTTCGGTGCCCGGGGAAGGTACGTTCTCATCGTCGATACCTTGCCGTTCACGAATTGGTTGAACACGTTTAATGAATTGTAGGGTTTAAGTCGTTCTCGGGTATATGGACCAGGCGGCTCGAATAGGTAGTTGTGAAAAGTGCCCCCACGGTACCTTCGTGAGATTTGTCGTTTCTTTGAGGAACAAGTGCGCTTTATTTTCAACCAAGGGATCAGGAAGGCCTGCCTGTCCCCTATAAGTAAATTTCAGAAAGTGCCGAAGTTGATCCTCGGTGGTAAGCATTTAAAATACGTGCTACTTATTGCGGATTCTCAGAAAAGCAAAAAACAGTGGCAAATCATAAGCACCTTACTCCCCCCGGAAATTCGGTCATGTTTGCTTTGTTTACCTCCGCACACCGTGTATTGCGAAAGTCAAATTATCATATTTTCGATATACTGTGAGCTGTTTTTGTACGCGTAAATGAGGCCAGACACTGATGTTAGCTGATAAAAATAACCACTTAAATGAAGACAGCGTAAATGACATAAGACATTGGGTAACCTAATTAAATATCTCTAACTATTTTGACAGTCAAACGGTTTTAAAGGTGATATTTAATAACTTTGGACATGTTTTTAAATTACAGTGTGCGTTCGAAATTTCAATATATATTTAAATTGAATTTAGGTCTCAACTCTTCGTACCTAGAAACAAAAAATATCGAAGTCGGTTCTGGTGACTGAACGAGTATATCAGGCGCGTCAGATTTCGCAAAGTTTCCGCTCTCCTATTTCTTTCAGTAAGCATTTGTAGATGGGCAAGCCGGTCAAAGATATTTAGAAAAACTCGAAAATTCAAAGACGAGAACCACGCTTACAGAGGCGTGTACGTCTTTTTCTTCTTGTTACTTAGGTTGTTCGCACTGCTTTTCATTTTCACGGACTCAGGCGTCATTCACATACATCCACCCCACCCTTCTGATCACATTTTAGGGGCGAAGTCCTTAGGGTCTAGCCTTGTCCGTCCGTCCGTCCGTCCGTCCCATCTGTCTTCTTAAAAAAAAAAAAAAATGTTTGCGCAGTCTACAGGATTCGAACCTGTGCGGGGAGACCCCAATGGATTTCTAGTCCATCGCCCTAACCACTCGGCCACGACTGCGGGACGAGTAGGCGGCTCTGATATGTGGTAGTAACTCAAGAGCTGGGGATGTCATGGATGAAACGTTGAATGTAGCCGCTCAACGTTTATACAGGAGAGGGCGCTGCGGTCAAATGCGTATGTAATCGCGTTAAACCTTTGCATCCATTGGCTCAACGTTTATAGACGAGAGGGCGCAGCGGTCAAATGGATGGATCCGCTAGAAGAACCACTGGCTCTGCATTTCACCGACCATAAAGCTGTAATAATGATGTCAAAACGCAACCCGAACTCAGCACTACCTATGAGCGCTAAAAAAAATCAGCACCATCAGCACTACCTATGAACAAGATCAGTATCATTAGCACCACCAGAGCTTCGCCCCAATCAACATCATTCACTACGTGGAGATGCGTTCATTTTATTGTTTTATAGCGCTTTCCAAAACCTTACATATTTCTGCGTATATTGACTAGTCTACCCGGCCGTCTTTGTAGCGTCCGCCTAACTGCGTTCTCTGCCCGTATGATCCGCGTTGGTCTGGGTGGCGTCGAGGATATTGCCACGGCTAATTGGATCAGTGAGCACGTAGCCCCCTCTCCGCTCTCGTCGTCGAGCCGAAGCCAGCACTTCAAAGTGCGCGCTGAGTTCTGGTCCCGCAGGAGGCGTAATGGGGTTGCTCGCCTCTCTCGGTTCACCGCCCATGGGACACTGGGCCGTCACGAACCACGCACGTTAAATCCCGCTATCAATTCAAACAGCACGGTCACAAGCTGGAAGTATTGTCGGTCGGACACCGTAGGAATATTGGGTGCGGGCAGTGTACTGTCGGTGCCAGCACCAAGGCTGGTATTCTAAGCGCTTTCTCAGTTTGCTTTCTCTACTAGGTCGGGCACTCGTTTATTTCCTGCATCACTCGTACGTCTCTAGACAAAACTATTAAAGCGCCAAGATTCTGGCGGAGATAATGTTAAGCAGGTATGTATGGGGTACACGGAAACTCCAACAGGACTTGAGTTTGATAAACAAACCTTTTTGTATTAGTACGATCAATTGTGGTATTAAATATACACCAAGCAAATTCCACATCTCGTAATTTTGAGTTTGACATGGACAAGCTTAATTTAATTGAAAGTTCATTATTAAGAAGAGGATGGCGCTTTGGCCTGGAAGGGAAAAGAGGGGAATACAAAAAGCGTTTTCACATTCGACGATCGATAACCGCCTCGCGTTGAAGTTCCGAGAGGAAAAATAGCGTGTCATGAGCTTGACTGTCGTTTGGGGGTTGTCCGTTCCTGCAGTGACGTGACGTGGGACTGGCGGTAGAGATTCCTCAGGTCGTGAAAGCCAGGGCATGACCATAGCATGTGTTCGAAGGTCGGGCGTTACCTATTTTGCACGTTGAGCACGTGACTGTTAGGGTGTCTTTGGCTCCCTCTGTGGTTCGTCGTCTTCGCTCTCAACGGCGGGTTCCATGTGTGCGACTCCGGTAGGTTCGCGATTTCAATTCAATTCGTTTATTTACTCCCATGATACATATGGGTGATGGAGACAGGGAGAAAGCTGCAAAGGTGCAGTTTGACAAAGCCCCTGCCCCTATAGGCAGACCGGCCGACAGGAAAAAAGAATACTAGACTAGTGGACGGAAAAAGCAATCACTGCAATGCAGGAAAGAAGAGTAAAAAAATCAGTTTATACACAATACTTTGCGTATTGTTTTATTGTTAAGTCTATCAAGACAGACATCGTGTTCTTTTAAAAGGTTAAAGTACTGTAGAAGTGTATGTTCTAACATTTGAAGCCCGTAGTTTGTTCTAGGACGAGGTACTCTCCAGGATCCGGCGCTACATACTTCATACATAATAGTTTTTACACTTAATTTAGAAATCCGTGGTAATGGATGATCAGAAAATTTAAGGGATGCCATGTAGACTGTCGCAAGTTTATATTTAAAATATTCTTGAATTTTGATTACTTTATGTTTATTAAAAAGTGGTTCAGTGTGTGCATAATACGACGTATTCGCTACGGTACGAATTGCTCTTTTTGCAATAAAAACAGTTGTATTAATGTTTGTACTGGTCGTAGTTCCCCACACTAGGTGGCAATAGGCAATACGAGAGTTGAATAACGACATTATAAATTAGAAGTTTTACACTAGGTGGTAGTATATGGCGATGCCTATATAGAACGCCAACGATATTTGAGAGTTTTAGTGTCAGGTGTTGAATATGGGAGTCCCATAGCAAATGTTCGTGAAAAATTACACCTAGAGTTTTAACAGTACTTACAAATTCAACTTCCGCGGAGTTTAATATTAACTTTGCAGTGGCGTTAAACACTGTACCTTTGATTTAAATATAACCGCTTTCGTTTTACTTTCATTTATTTTTAATAAGTTTGAAGCAGTCCACGAACTAAGCTTTTCTAGGCAAATGTTTGCATCCGGAAAATAATCTATCAATGTTGTTCCTGAAAAAAATATACTGGTAATCGTCAGCATAAATTACAAAATGAGGTATTACTTGCAATAGCGACTATATCGTTTATAAACAAATTAAAAAGCAGCGGCCCCAAGACGCTACCTTGAGGTGGCGAGGACTCTCTCGGTGTCCGCGGCTCCCGCGCGTGCTTTATGTATCAGAATATGGGCGCCACGGGGTAGTCGCTGTGGCAGCGGGTGATTGTCGACTTGTACTTACTCCTTGAAAGTGCGTCTTCGGTCCTGCTTGACCGCACCAAGACGGGTGGCCGGATCAAGGTCGTCTGGTGCGGGCACAATTTGGCTGTGTTGGTGATATGCCCGCGTATCCCTGCACTCGGTTGAAACTCGCCCGCACTCTGTGGCGTTCATAAAGCACGAGGCTCGTGCTCTTAATCTTGAGATAAGCGTTCCTATCTGAGGAGTGTTGCTGAGTCGGTTGATGGCTTCCCTGCTATTTGTGTAAGTGTCAACACGTTCACCCGCCTGCCGTTGTCTCTGGCGCGTCTCTTCGTGCACCTTAAGTACTGCACAAAGAATCGCGGACAGTTCGAGCTGGTTTGAGCTTTGTTGGCAGTCATATCGGTGCACAGCATTTGCAGTACCCGAGTGATGAGACTACCGCTAATTTTCTACTTCGGGTGGCAGCGTCGCAGGCTGCATCTGCATCTGTGGAGCACAGGCCTCTCGTGTAAACGAGAGGCCTGTGCTCCGCGCGTTGCCTGGTTGACCTGGGTATTGCATTTCCTGAAAAGATGCTCGTGGAACTTGGCCAGGACGTCTTGCCACGGTTCCAGTAGTCGTGGGAGTTGGGGTGCGTCTGAAAATGATTGGTATGGGGTGACGTCGAGGAGTCTTCTACCCGATTACGTGTTCTGCCGGCGTAGCTTGTGGCCCTGGTTGCGCGCCTCGATGAAGCCTTTGATGGGCGGAAGACCGGAATACCTATTAAGTTCTTCGAACTTGGTATGTCTTGGCAGGCCGGTTATGGCTCGCAAGTATTCAAGGTGTAGAACTTAGAACTGCTTGTAGTGTGTTCTGTTCAACGCGAAGCACGCTGCTACGTAACAGGCCTTGGATGTGACGGTGGCTAGGCACAGCGTCTTGAAGGTGCGCGCCCTGGCCTCGCCGAAACGATTGCCTATGCGTCGAATCAGGTGGAGTTGATGGCGCCATGCTGTCTTAAGTAGTCGGATCCATTCTTTTCGTCTGACTAACTTGTTTAGTTGACACCGAGGATCCTGACTCACCTCTCGCATGGTCAAGGAATGAGGTCTCCACTCATGGTGAGGTAGACTTTGGCTTGTTCGACGTAGTGGCCACCCACAATAAGGAATCTGGTCTCTACATGGGACTGCTTACTGCCAGTGGAGGGAAGGTAGCGATCGACTGTGTCCAAAGCCCGTTGCATGGTATCTCAGACCACTTCTGTGGTCAAGCCGGTGCCCTTGGGCCCCGCCCGGAGTGTGATATTATCCGCAAAGAATGTCAGGATGAGGTGCGGGATCTTTCGTGCTTCTAATGCAAGTACCCTCATCACTAGGTTAAAAAGAACCGGCGACAAGATGGCGCCTTGCAATACTTCTCTAGCGCTCGGGAAAGTCTTGGGTCACTGCGAGCCAGAACTCATTTCAAACGCGCGGGCAGCTGGAAACGTCTGCACGAAGTTGGCGGTCCTCGTGCTGGCCCCGGCCCCCTCCAGAGCCGTCAACACCGCCGAGCTCGCCACCTTGTCTACAGTGTTCGAAAAATGACCGTTTAATTACGGGACATATCCCTGCTAACCTTGATTTCACAACGTGCTTCATATCTTTGAATAGCAGAACATGTACCATCATTCCTTAGGACGGGACGTGTTGTGGCCACAAGGTCAGCTTGAATGTGTCCCGTATAGTGGTACACGTGCTGTTTGCTGCTAGTTACGGGAAGTGTGCCATCATGTCGAAAAACAGCACATGTTCTGTTGGAAACATTTCCAGCACATATTCGATTTTAGATCTGACGGCACACTCACCATTTTGTACAAAGTGTTCCCCCAAAATATTTTGTGATATTTTTTTTTTGCAAAACTTAATTATACGTTGCCGAATGTTCAGTCTGCTCCTACATTTAGCGCAAACAGCCTGGGCCAAACGACAAAGTTTCAAAGCCTGTCGTTATTTGATTCAAATGTTTTACGTGATTTGGCTGTTTTTTTATATAAGGAAACGACTGTCCACGAATGCATAAATATGAAGGGCGTGAGCTTACAGTAACGGGCTTTACTTTCCCATTGAAACGTTCCGAAAATCACTTATAACTTTCGAATAAGATGGCTAGTAATGAAACATTGGCGTCTAATCTGGACTGCGGGCGCTAGATTTGAGCGGCGACAGCGTTTGGTAAATCATAGTTTATTTTTGCAGTGAACAAACAAAAACGCTTCAAATGTTTTTCAGGACACACGCTGTATTATAGAACAGGTTTTCTAAGTCCAGCTCGTCAAGATATAGTATTTCGTGAAGGTATTTGTATGCGCCAGTTGTGACGCACATACATGCATATATAGTTGATGAGGCCAAAGTTTCTCATGGCGCGGATGCCGCATCCGCAAAATGAGGAACTGTGGTGGAGTTTTCTTTATACAGCGAAGGAACTTCGGTGGTTTCCCGCAATATGAGCACGTACCAAGGAGAAATATTTTTCCGAATTCATAAAAATTTGAAGAAATATGAAGTATACATTCTTCCTGATGGTATTTATTGAACCATTGCAGGGTGACTTTGATAAGATCGACCAAAGGGTGGCTGGTCGACATTTTTAAATCAGCTGATGTTTTTATATGTCACTGTCTAGTGCCTGGTATAAACCAAGCCGCACTTAGTTTTGATCAGAAAAAAGCAAATTGGGGACAGGAAAAGTGGTAAGGCATAAAGATGTGGACAGTTGCATTAACGCGCACTGTTGGCACGTTTGAAAGTGAATAACTAAAACAATAAAATATGTGATTTCTAATACGTTTTAGAAACACAGTATGCATGCAGCTTGCTTGTAATATATAGTAATAATATTTCTTTAGATTCCATTTTTTTTTTCTAAAAATTGCCAAACATGTTTGTTCGAACGACAAATGACAAAATTTGGAGGCCTGTATGTAATGAAATAATTTAATCACAATAATATACTTTTCTAGGAACTATTCTAACTATATATATGGCTATAATTTAATATAGATATTAGATATCCCAGTTATACGGTAGTAGTGATATATTTAGGAAAACAAGAAAAAAAATCAAAACAAAACTTCTGAAGCGAATAAATAAAAACGCCTCCGATATTGTTTTTTTTTAATTTGAGTACTCTGTCATACTTTATTTCTGAATTCGTTTCTATAAAAACATGTTGCTTTATATGATTGAGAAAGATGACAACTCCCCAAAGTAGGGTCCTTTTTCAAAGCATACACTTAGCAGTGCCTTCTACGAGAAGTCACTCCAAGTGTCCGTTTCATGAAATTAACACAGATCTTTCTATATCTTTTTATTCATATGAGCTTATTGATAACTAGAGCAATCGGCCACATAGTAAAAGTGAGGAAAATTTATATTCAGGATTTTACATACATTGTACATGGAGGCATCATATTAGAGACTAGTGATTCGAGAAAAGATGATTCAGTGTGAAGTTTTACTTTCGGGTATATTTTATATTAAGAACACGTTAAATAACTTTACTTCCACGGCACAATAATAAAGATAGAATACTAAAATTGTATAGGTTGGCTATGTATTCCTGAGTACAAAATATGTCAGGTGACGGGTGCTCCTGCGCCTGACTGGGGCAGCTTCGTCACTCTCGGTGTACGAATGGATCGTGGCAAGCCGAGATACTATATCCTGCCCGAGGATAACGTTTCGTGATTCTCGTATGGTGATCGAGATAACTATTTTAAGCAATCACCAACTAAAGCAGTAGGTTAAATACCCCGCGAAGAAAAGTGCGGTAAACAAGATGTCCCTGCATTCAAAATGATCAGTCTTTGGAGAACCAAATTCGGCACTTTACGCTAAGGCTTCCTTCGCCGTACCCATTCAATAAAGTTTCTTCCAAAAGAACCGATTGTCCGTGCTGCATATACGTCGCAGGTCCCTTCTGTTGATGACTTGCACAGCCGCCGCGCGTGCCAGCACTGAATGCCAGGGAACGCATCCATAAACAACACCGGAAAGCGTAAGAAGAAATGCCCGCGGAGTTGAGCCATAGCAAAATTCGGTGCCCGCAAATGACCGCTTTCAACACATGACAACCCTTTACTTCGGTGCGAATACGCCAGGCGAATGGCGATATCTTCGCCGTTATGTTAGTACGCTACCCGCGTACTGCAGTCGCCTCGGTAGGGGGGGGGGGGACTAACTGCACTAAGATGGCGACAGTGTTTACGTAATATTGTACTTACGCGGGGCTCTTGTATTTGGCGATTCTGCTGTCTGTTGGAGTGCCCCTTTGTGCTATATATTATCGCCCGTGACACCAGTGAGTGCGATGGCGACAGGCATGACTGCTCAGTAAACTGGTCGCGGCGGCCATATTTCGCTGGCTGAAGCGAACCCCTTATTTTTGACAGCGAGCGGGAAAATGCGAAAAAATGATTGTATCGGCCGTTTGGCCAGAACTAGCGAGGAGTGTCGTATGCTACTTCCGGCATCTATTGCGTTATGATCGTGATCTTTGCGAGGAAATGAATGTTGCTAGCACACAAAACACTATCACGCAGAAAGGGAATGCTTAGATATGTTTCTATTCTAGATATAAGTCAGGGATATATGTGAGAGAGCAAGATGGAGATAGAGGGGAACAGAGAGCAGCATATAGTGTCGCAGGACAATAAAGTAAACAACGTCCTTAGTGGCCGATGGCTACATGATCTTTCCTCGGATCACTAGTCCGTAATATAATACCTTTTTGTACGCAGTAGTTTCTCCTTAGTTTTACTGTGTGAACGATTGCTACAGTTATGAAAGGTATCATCTGAATAGAAATAAATATTTTATGTGTTTTATTTCCATGAAACTGGAAAACAAAGTCACTGCTCGTGTAGGGCAACTGCCAAGTATAGGCTTTGAAAAAGGACACTACTTGGGGAATTATGTATTCTTTCTCAAACATATAATGCAACATTTTTTAATCAAAATGAACACCGAAATGAAGAGACAGGGATCCCAAATTAAGAAAAAAATGATGGTGTTGTTTTTTGTTTTTGTTTGCATCAGAATATTTTGTTTTTTTTAAATTTCACTCCGTGTTTTTCTGCATGTATTATGACTACAGTAAGACTGAGATATAATATCTCTGCTATACTGTAGTAAGCACCAAGCAGGCAGCGCGCTCGTCGCCTAGCAGGATTTATCGAGCTTGCTTTCCACGCAAAAAAGCCAAGTTTCAGATGCACTGGCCTCCGAGTACACATTTAGTACTGTTGGCCTCTGTAATGTGATCGTTCTGGTAAATTCGAGTACCTATGTTGCTGATTTGAGGTTAGGAATGTTGTACGCGTCAGACACCTTCTAGCCGATTGTTCCATTAGCCCACTTGACGTTGTTGCAAAAGGGGCTCCGCGTGGCAAGACGCAATCTGTCTCGCCCGAGTGCTCGATCCTGCTGTTATGCCGATCTCAACGCCCGCGACGCTCTGCTGTTATCTTATGTTTCCTTTTTGTTTCGGGCACAAATTCGCCCCAGTAAACGTTTATTTCCTTCTGTTTATTTATTGATCGTTTGGTCACCACCCGTGACAATAAATATATTTAATAATAGCCATATATAAGTAGAATACTATCTGCAGTATATGATGGTAATTAAATTATCTCTTGGGATACAGGCCTCCAAATTTTGATATTTGTCGTTCGAGCACGCATGCTTGTCAATTTTTAAGAAAATAATATAACGGACATAAATATTATTACCGCATTTTACAAGCAGCTAGACGCATACTTGGTTTCTAGAAAGTATTGGAATTCTCCTAACTTTATCGTTATAGTTATTAACTTTCAAAATTGCCCCCTCCCCGCACAATCACTGCGCGTTAATGCAACTGTCCACCTGCCTCATGCCTTATGACGATTTCTCTGCCCAAATATCTTTCTACCTCAATACTAATTGCGGATTTGTCTATACCAGACAAAAGACAAATGAGCCTATAAAAATGTCAGTTGATTTTAAAATGTCGACCAGCCACCATTTGGTTGATCTTCTCTGAAATCACCCTGCAATGATTGATCAGAAGAAAAGCCCCGATTTTATTGTTCAATAAATGTTAGCTTTTAATTCCAAAATGAATTGTGCCAGCTTACAGGATAAAATTATTTGTTATAAACTTACAACTTTCCTTGGAAAATAAATCATTAAAAAATCTGTCCTAATGAATGACACAACAAAGACCCTTTGACTCAGTTCTAAGATCTCCAATAGGGACCAGTAGTGTTGACAAAACAACCGAACAGATACATTTAACAAAATCTAACCTATATGCCTATACTTAGAAACGCCGAAACAGAAGATCAAACCAAGAGAAAGAAAAGGGGAAAAACTACAACGTCTCAAAGACGTCGTTGTCTTCTCTGATTTTTTCTTTCCCTTCCTTTGTTCCCATGCCACTGGGCTTATAAGCTTGAAATTTCTTCGCTAGTTTTACCATTACCCGTATTTCAGTAGTCCAACCTCCGTAGACCTTTCCAGCGGCAGTCTGGAACGAAGCGGTTTACACCACGCGTCAATGCTTTTCAGAGTGTACCTCGCATAGCGAAACTGCACTCGTCTGTGGGTTTTCTCGTCAGTGGGCTCTGGAAGCCTGCATGGCAGGCGCAATTCCGCAAGCTGGTGGGGACAGTTGGCCACAAATGGTTTACGGACCACCCGAGCTGCGGCCGAGCTGCACTGCCGCGCTACCATGCGGCGCGGCGCTTGTGGTCAAGACACGTAGTGCGCGCATGCGCGTTCTTTGGCACTCGCCGGCATGTCAGACTGTCCCGCTTCCGGCCCTTCTTAATCTCAAGAATACGATCCTGGGCGCCGATAGCCACCGTTGGCTGCCCTGCCGCAACTGTATCTCGGTGGCACAGTGAGTGGCAGAAGCCGAGTATCGACTCTACCTCCCACCGTCTCTCGCACTGTCGTGCTTTCACCTCGGCTTAGCAGCATTGGAAACAGCGTCCTGCCTCTTCCATTTTGCAGCGAAGCTGTACATCACTCGTTTGTCGGATTGTTTGTTGTAAACGTAATCACAAATTAAAAAAAAAACTTTTATCGATTGCAGGCGAAATTTTTTGTTATTTATCAATACTACCTGGCCCTTTTAAAGGGCCGTGGTAGGAGAGGCACAAAAATACAAATAAGAAGAATACAATTGAGCACCAGAGGTAATGTGGCCCAAAACATTATACAATATATACATAAATAGCACCCAGCATTCAAAACAATAAATATTAATACGACAGAGTCTGAATTGGTCACATCAGCGTGCAGCAATGATGCAATATATACAGCACCCAGCATACAAAACAACAACTATTAACAAATCATCAAAACACACAAAAAAAAAAGTTTTTCAATTTATTTTGAAAAGAAGACAGTGGCTTTATCAATAAAATCGTCAACAGAGTCTGAATTTGCAACGTCAGCGGGCAGCTTGTTCCATTCAACAATGGTCCTAGGGAAAAATGAGTATTTGAAGGTATCCAATCGCACTTGATAGTCTAGTATGGAACGTGCATGAGACGACCTGGTGTTTAATCTAGCTGAAAATGTAATATATCTGGAAGTGTCGATATTTAATTTACCCTGAATCATTAAAAATAGCATCTTTAATCTATCTATCCGCGCTCTTTCGCTTAATGTTAGCAGGTTAGCTTGTTGCAACATTTCTGAAGGGGAGCTTCGCGTTTCATAATTGTTGTAAACAAACCGTATTGCTTTCCTTTGTACACCTTCTAGCTTATTAATATTGATTTTAGTGAACGGGTCATAGACAACATTTGCATATTCTAAGATTGGCCTTAATATCGTTTTATAGACTGTAAGTTTTGTGCTGGGGGAAGAGTACTTCAAGAGACGTTTCAAGGCCCAAAGCCGCTGGGTCGCTTTTGTTTTGATGTAATCAATGTGTTTGTCCCATAATAGTTTATTACTAAAATATAACCCCAAGTACTTATATTCTTCGACACGTTGAATAGGTTGACCATCAATGCAATAGGAAAACTCCAGAGGACACCTTTTTCGCGTAATGGACATTGAAACAGTTTTTGAGGTATTCAGCTTCATTTGCCATTCCCGACACCAAGACTGTATCTTCTCTAAGCTATTTTGTAAAACTAGTTGGTCTTGATAGGACTTAACTTCTTTGTATAAAACGCAATCGTCTGCGAATAATCTTATGTCGACATCTATGTTTTTAATGATATCGTTGATATATAATAGGAAAAGTAAGGGCCCCAAGACAGAGCCCTGGGGCACGCCGGAGTCAACGGGAAGGGAATCAGATTTATAACCTTTAAAACAAACGTACTGTTCTCTTCCTTCTAGGTATGAGGTTAACCATTTCACTAATTTATTTGAGTTAAGTATGGTATTCAGTTTCAAAAGAAGCTTGTTGTGAGGAACCTTATCGAAGGCTTTACTAAAATCCAGAAATAAAACATCTGCCTGACTTCTGCTATTTATTACCTTACCGAGATCATGCGTTATTTCTATCAACTGGGTTACTGTAGACAGGCCTCTTCTAAATCCATGCTGACTTGCCGCTAAGATATTTACCTTTTCAACGTAATCGAAAATGTGCCTAGAAATTATATGTTCTAACAGTTTACAACACTGACTCGTTATGGAAATAGGCCTATAGTTTGCAACATTCTTTTTGTCGCCCGATTTAAAAACAGGTATTATTCTAGCTATTTTCCATTCTTTAGGAACAGCACTCCATTCTAATGATTTTCGAAATATTATTATCAAGTACTTAGCCATCCACTCAGAGTAACGCACCAGAAAAGCGTTTGGAATTAAATCTGGCCCCATTGACTTTTTAGGATCGACGTTAAGAAGCAAATTAAGGATGCCTTCTTCAGTTAAAATAAGGTCATACAACTCTGGCAGAGCCTGATCAACAGTGAAATTTGGTAGTCGTCCATCATCGCGAGTAAAAACAGACTTAAAATGTTCATTAAAACTGGCGGCTATCCTTTTGGGCTCTTCAATTATCTCATCGTTTATTTTAAAGGCAGTACCAGTGTCTTGTTTGGCTGATAGATATTTCCAAAACTTCGCTGGAGACGATTTGAGGAATCTTTCTAGAGTTGTATTATGATAGCGAAACCTTGCCTCAGATAACATACGTTTTAGTTCCCTGGACAGAGTTGTTACAGCTTGTTTTCTTATCTCCGATCCAGTGGCCTTGGCCCTTTTACGAGCACGCGCAATCCTACGTTTCAGATGTATTATTTCCCGATTAATCCAAGGCCGCTCGCGCTTAATAATCTTCATTTTGTATGGGACAAAATTAGTTAGACACTTCTCCACAATAGTTTTAAAATGATGCCAAAGCTCATCTATATTTGCGTTACAATGCTCTGAATGATCAGTGAACTTCTCCAGGGACCAATCCAATGTATCTATAATACTAACGTCGTCTGCCTTATTGAAATCAAACACCTTAGTCTTCGTAACTTGAGGCCTGTGGAAATGTAGGGGTAGCTCTAGCAGCACCAGTTTATGATCAGAGATTCCGTCTAGTACTTCAACGCTAAACTCTTTGTATTCACTACTAAGCAGAATATAATCAAGTATAGACATTGAATTTCCCTGAATTCTAGTGTAAGATTGCACTATCTGGACTAAGTCAAACGTGAATGCGATATCTAGAAGACATTCTGCACTGTCACTTTCTTTAGAACCGGCCGATAAGGAGTCCCAACTTATCGATGGCAGATTAAAGTCACCTGCTAGCATAATTTTACTGTCACTTCTACAGTGCTTTAAAAGATATGACTTCGTCTCTTCCAAGACCGAAAGAGGTGCGTTAGGAGGCCTGTATAGCGCTCCCAGTACTAGACAGGAGTCATGTATTTTTACCTTACACCAAAGAGCTTCGGCCTGTTTTTGTTCTTCCATTTCAACAAAAGAAATTCCTGATTTGAACACTATTGCAACACCTCCGCCCAAAGTTTGCCTATCTTTTCGAACTATTTCATACCCTGGAGGCACAATTTCGTTGTTTGCTATATTTCCATTAAGCCAGGTTTCAGTTATTACGATTACATCTGGATCGTACGTCAACAGAATGTGTTCCAGCTCCGACACCTTGTTTATAATACTTCTTGCATTTAGATTTATAACTTTCAACGTCTGTAACTTTCCTTGGGTCTTTTGTGGGGTATGTCATTTATTATTCTGGCTATTACATTTATATCTCTCACCACTAACATGATTCCAACCATAAGTTTCATTCCCCACAATCATTTTATCAAATCTCAACTTAATTCGAACGCCGTTATCTCTTTCTTGCTGAGAACTTTCCCAAAGACATTTCCGTGCTGTCCTGACAAGTTTAGAATAATCCTCAGAAATTCGTAAAGCCGTTCCCCTTAGCTTAGAGCAGTTCCTTAATATTGCGATTTTTTCTCTGTAGTCGATGAATTTAATAATAATAGGTCTTGTTTTTCCTTGTAATTTATTTCCAAGCCTGTGCAACCTTTCGATGCTCTTGATCTCTACACCTAGTTGTTTCAGAAAGATTTCCTCCTTAATATGTCTAGTTAGGATATCTTCTCTTTCCGATTCTGCCTCGTGTAATCCATGAATAATAAGATTATTACGTCGGCTCCTGTTCTCAATGTTGTCAATAGTAACGGTTAACTCTGCTACGGTTTTTTGTAATTCCGCAACATGCGTTTCAGTGTTGTTGGTCCTATCTTCCAGACTCTGCAGTCTATTCAATTTAGATTCCATTGTAGTTAGTCTTCCCTCAATTTGCGTAATCTTCTGCTGGGTTTCTAGGTGGGATGTCTTTATTTCAGCGATATCTTTAGAAATCTGTTCAAGCAGTACCTCAATATCAGGGCCGGGATTCAGCTCCACATCACCACTTAATAGCAGACACTCTTTCAGAACTACAGAACACTCATAACACATTTGAAGTAACACTTTTTGGCCCGGCAGCAGCAGCAAACATATGTTGTTGCTTCTATAAGACTTAGTATCAAAGTACGTGACACCAACCTGAACGCA
>JAZHYW010038282.1:0-58904 GCA_037355805.1 Ixodes ricinus
GATGGACGCGATGCTGCCCCACGCGCAAACTTGTGATCGGAGCGACGGCTCTTGGGGTGGCTGCTCAACGAACTGAAGAAGTCCGCCAGCCTGCGCGACTCCGTATTCAAAACCAGCAGCGTGCCGACGCTCTGCTGATGCAACATTTGTCGTCGAGACGTTCACTTCAAGTCCCGGAGACAGAGTGTGGAGTGAGGGATCCCATCTTCGGCGCCGCGCTCTCAGCGGAAAACTGTTGAAACTGTACTGTGGACTGTTAAAGGTACTTCGTCACCTCGGTGAGCTCAACAACGAAGATGTGCCCGACGGAAAGCAAACATCATCACCAAAGCCAATCACGACTAGGGGTTGTCTCACGCCTTCGACTCAAGCCGTTCTACGCTCGGTAGGACTGTGGACTTTCCGTGTTCCAGAGACACTTTTTCTCATTATTTTGCTTGGTTTTATCGTGTGTTGCACCAGGGCAATGCGCTTTTCAAGGGCGAGTAATGCCGCTGCATTATTGAAAGGCGCTTCTCCCTTCATCTAGAAGATTCCTGTACTCTTACCCCGCAAATAAAATGATTAGAGGCCAGAATAATGCCTAGTCAGTCTCGCCCTCTCCTTCCCGACCATTAATAACCGAGATGACGAGCATAGTAGATAAAGATCCAGGCTTTGTATTGCCGATTCATTCACTGATTCTCCTCTCGATAGCCAGCTGTCCCGCCGACGCAGCATCCCTTGGTTGCTGCCGCCGTGGACGCTCGCTGTTGGTTTCTCGACGTGTGTACTTTTTTTCTTTTGGCACAAGTTCGACCCCACTAAATATTTAGTTTCTTATGTTTTCTCCTGCCTCATCATCTGTCATTCGTGATATTATGTAGCCTAAAGCCACTGGATTGTTTAAATGGTAGCGCCTGCAGCTCCTGTATGGTCGCCATTTTGGCTCATGAAATGAGCAATTTCTTCTTCAATCCTCTACGTTCTTGGTGACCTAATTTAATTTTGCTGCTGATAGGTACTTTTTAGACACATTTCCCAGGATTTTGCTATTCATACACTGGATAAACATGCACATATCTTCGTACCGTCACCACATCTGGTGTCGGTGCTTGAAGGCATTGAAACAATTGCTTTTTTTTCTTCCAATACGCAACAAGAACATTATTATTGTGAGAGATCTTTGGAGATAGGTGTGATTGATAAGTTTTTTGAATACACAGTGACAACGCAGCTTATATTCGCGAGGAACGCCCTCAGTACAATGATGCTCCATTGCGATCTTGGTGCGACTGGTTTAGAAGGACACTCTCGGTTTCTCGAAGATATGAAGTGGCCGAAATGGCGATTTTCATGTCAACGGACACCGACCCTTACGAAGTTTTGGTCGTCTGCATGTTGGTACTCTGTTTGTGTCCGGCAGTCCGGCTAGCAGGCAGGGGAAATCAGTAGCGCTACTTTCTCCTGGTCCAGTACCTTATTGTGGCCGGGTGGGTTGGCGACCACCAGCTGGAAGCACGTGGAGCGAGAGGATGTTCTGCAGAACCCAGAGATCCTGGGCTCAATCTTCACTCGCTCATTTCGATCTGGATAAGCATCGTAGCGGCGTGCAGTCGTATAATGCGTAACGCACGTTAAAGACCCCAGGATGGTTGCTGTACTGCACCGGTTAAATTTCTGTTCTACAACTCAATAACTTCCAGATGTACAAAAACATACACATAACATTATTATTATTATAATATTATTTTCATCATATTTTGTTGCATCGCGTCCGCGAACGAGATAAGTAAGCGCCTTGAGGCACAATTAAAAGCGACATAAAAATATTCCCTCTACGAAGCCAGATGCACTGCCTCAAACCTCAAGAGTTACAAGCCTTTTTAACATTGCCCTGAGGAGGTTTTTGAGATTGCCTTACATGGGGACAACCAAGTATGCTGATTTTAAGGATCCTAGAAATCCCTAAATCATAACAATACGCCGTCGATTTCCCATTAACAAATCAATCAAATATCGCAGCACACCGCGGTGATCGCCTGCGATGGGAGGAACATGTTCCAAAACCATGGCCACTGTCAGCCAATAGCAAGCGAAGGATCCTCGCGCCTCCGACCGGTGGAAGCGCGCAGTGATAGAATAGAATAGAATAGATTTGTTTTATTTCCAATACATACATTTTCAAAAAGCACAATGATGAGCCGGTGTGAGCCTCAAGGCCTTGTGTACCTGGCTCGGCACAGTAAGTGACAAATTCACTATGTCTCACATAAATATAAAATGCTCATTCACCATCGAAATCACTTATTCGAGTAAAATAAACAATTGTAAGCAGGAATCAAGAAAAGAAGAACGAAAGACGGCATCACACTGTGGAACAATACACACTGTCCTGAGAAAAAAAAAAGCAATGAGAAGGAAAAGAGTAACTACCATCTAGCAATCTAAGTTTACTGGTCTAAATTACGTAGTTCTTTTTTTAAGTCACTTTATCTCGAACGCGCGGCTGGTTTCTCATACAGGCCGTAATACGTTTCAACCCAGCGACCGCGCCCTCAAGAACTGACAACCAAAAACATCAACCCCGCAAAAAAAAAAAAAAAGCCTAGTGCATTGGTTTTTGGAGACGATTATTCACTATTATGTTCCCTCTCTGCGTAAGATTAACATTTTTCGACTACTGTCACTTGCTTTTATAATCAACAAAAGCATATATATTTTGCAATAACAGCGTTTACAATCTCAAAGAAATGTCGCCTTTTCATTGGTCACATGTACTCCTGGCTGCCGGAACAATGCACCTCCCATGGCCGGAAACGACCTCGGTGTGTTCAATCTTTGATAGCTTTTTTAATAGAAAAATCGGCCGCGCATTTTAATGATTTATAGATTGCTAGGTGGTTTAGAGCCTGCAGCAGTGAGTAATCGCCGTAGTAAGGCAATCACAGAAACCACCCTATGGCACCTTTAAGCGGGTGACGAAAACACACCTGAACAATCCTGATGCAAGGTGAGCATCCGGTTGCTTCCTGCCAAATGACTCTTGTATTCTTACGTGTGTAGCTTACATCTCAGTACTGAAAACATGGTTGCAATCATGACGGTTGTACGATCACCAGACTAGTAGGGCCGCTTTTACGGAAACCTATTGATTTCTTTTAACTTCAAAACGCGGAAACGAAGGATAAGTTTGCTAGCAAACTTAGACGGCTTTTTTATTTCTCTCTTCCTCCAAGCCGCATAGTTAGGCAGCTCTCGTAGATGCCTAACTATGTGTCTTGCACCCAACTTCTTTGCGTTTCGTCTTTTTTTATATTCAAGGCGATATTATATACACAGACAAATTCAGGGAAACGTACAGTGGCGTATTACTGAGAGTTATTTTTTCGACACTATTTTTTGCATTCCCTATACTCGAGGAGGCGTGTCACGAGCGTATATTTACGGGATATAAAACAATTGTTTATCATTAATTTTTTCACTCAACGGAAGTCTTTTTTTTTTTTTAATGCCAATTTGTTTGATTTGGTCTTGGTTATCTCGCATGCGTTCTAGAAAGCCCTTTTGATGCTGTTAACATGTGCGGGCTTGACGCCACGAGCCTATACTATTCGCGGAGAAAAATTACTCGCGAGCGGCAGACGCGAATATAATTAGTAAGAGAGTAGAAAGCGAAGGCGTACTTTGGCGAACTGTGGCGTACCCGTAGTTAAGAGACGACGCGGTTTGCTTAAGGCTGGTGAAGGAGGTGCGAATAATAATATAGTTGCTGGGAGGAGAACATTTATCCCGAAATGCGCCTGACGACGCACAACCGCTACGTCTTGTTCAATGGTAGTTCATGTCCTCCATATGGCGGCTAAACAATGCATCTAAAAGCATCCTTTTGTATATCTTGTCCAAGGAAATTTAATCGAGCATTCGAATGCCAAGTTCTCTTAGGAGGTATTTATTTATTCGCACTCCACAAAAAACATGCCCTTTTTTACTGGTGCTCGTACTCTTGAAACTCTCAATCTCTAAATATTTTAGGACGCATGATATATGGTGTCGAAGTGTTTAGAGACTGGATTTTAGTTTTTAATTTTATTTATTTAACGTTGCTAGTTTCTACACATTACATACTGTAAACGACTTAATTTTCGCGACGACCTAATTTTCGCGAATCGCGCTACACTTCGCGAAAAATAGGTCCCGCGAATAATTATGGCAAAATGTAAACGCTTTGGAATCTATAAGGAGATCCCACCGCGTCGCGAAAATTAGAACCCGTGAATTATTTAAAAACTTCACCTCTGACCTAAGACGCGAAATATTGAGCCCGCGAAAAATAGGTCGCTTTACAGTAATTGTTTTTTCATGCGTCGGAAAAACGGAAATGTTTAGTAAGGTATTTGTATGCATATCTTTGAATACAAATGACTAAGAAAATATAAGATAGCAATATCTTAATCTTGCGTCTAAAGTCTAAACAAATTAAGTTTATAAACTTTGCGATGACTCCACAGGACATTTTTTTTTATTCTAAGCAAGCTTACTTTCTTCGACGCGCTGCCTAATTATTTTGCGAAATCTCAAAATCCGATTTCTAGATATCAAGTAGCTGCCTTGAGATACAAAGTCTAAACTCTAGATGTGAAAACTTAGGCCGAATAATCAACACTAGATCCATTGGATTCAGGTGCAACATACCGTACTAACGTTACCTCCGAGAGCCGTTAATTTAGCCCTCTGCGAGCGAACTGTAGGGCTGAAATTCAAAGCAATGGCAAATTGCATTGGCCAATCCGATTCTCCTAGAAAGTCATCTTTTAAGAGGGGAGAGAAACTCAAAGAGCAGACAGCGTTTTCAATGTAATGGCGGTCACTTCCAGCGCAGATTGGTCGCTCATGCCCATGCACATTTTTTCGCACAGCGAGGAGGATATGAAAGAAAAGCCTGAGCGAAACATGAAGATTCACTTGTAGGCGATCGACGCTTAAGACTGCTCCTTGCACCTTGTGTTGCAAACGCAACCCGTGAACCGCGTGACCCCCAATGGAGCAGTTGGAAACACTTTCCGGTCTAGGCACAGTAGTTATGTCTCTCTCTTTCGTTGCTCCGAGGGATGCTAATTGTAGTGTCAGCATGCTTAGTGCCCGAAGAAACCGGATTTTAATTTGTTTCGAGAGATCCGCGAGCCCCTCCGAAACAAAGGCAGTAGAAATTGGTTCCCACTCCCAGTGTGCACATTGTAAAACCTCATCGTACCCCGGCTTTGCTCAACGAACCGACTGACGTTACACTGAAGTGTATAACCGTCGCATACATTGAGAAGTTCGCAATTGCTTCCAATTCCGTCCTCACACAGAAGTACAGATGCGTTGAAGTGAGACGGATTGAGAACGTGTATTGTGGACGAAAACTTAAATAAGATATTCTTTTATATTCTATACCGCTCAGTTTCCCGCGAGCTCTGCAGCCAACTGGCCGCCATCGGAGCCTCACGTTTGATTTTTCTTTCCAAATATTTCAGCCTCGGCCCCGCCTAATACGCGGCAATTTCGAGAGATATACCTAGCCTCAGATTCGTGAATAATTGGAAACATTCGAGGAGGAGTCGTCCTCATTTATTTAAGCCCCCCATCGCTGTTCCTCGAGGTTTCAGACCCTCGAGCGCTAGGTTCGCGTAGAGCTTCGAGTCGCAGTTCATATTAATTTCGCCGCCGGGCAGCGTTGGTAGACTGCAATGCCTGTCTCGCCTTTCTTTAATCATAGTTTCCGTCTCGCCGGTTCGAATTGCTTTCTACTTATGTCGGCTCTTTTTGCCGCGGGGTTTTACTTCGAAGATCCTTCGATAAAACTGATACCTATATAACGCGCCCGTTGCCCAAGCTGCACAGGAAAGTTGTAATCCGAGGCAAGGCTTTAGCATTATCTAAAATCTGAGACAAGGAAATTTCACGTCTCCTAAGGTTTCACATTACGATGTATATTTCCTAATGAGGGCTTAATTTGTATACTTGTGAATCTGTTAAGTGCAACTTTAAGCAGGGGATGCAGTTTTCAACTCTAACGTTTCCTAAATGCTTACAGAGGGCTCGACAAGAGATGAACTTGGATGAATCTAACAATTGCAGCGAGGGGAGCTCGACGCATGCTGAGGACCTTGTATGTCTCTGGTAATGCGATGGCATTCTTTAGGTACTTCATCCGGTCTCCGCGAAACGCTCTGTGGCCTCGAAAGGGCCGTGCATATGCGCCGCGCGTATACGGACGTCGTCCTCGACGTCATTCTAGACGTCGTCCTTCAGGTCGTCCGAGATGTCTTCCTAGTCGTCGTTCTTAAATCGTCCTAGAAGTCGTTCTAGACGTCGTCTTCGGCGTCATCCTTTAGGACGTCATCTTCGTTGTCGTCCTAGCGGTCGTCCTCCAGGTTGGACTTAAGATCGCCAAAGATCTCGTCGCTGACGTCGACCTAGATGTTGTCCTAGAGGTCATCCTTGATATCGCCCTAGTGGTCGTCCTAAAGGTCGATCTAGACGTCGTCTTTGACGTCGTCCCCTTGGACGTCGTTCTGGACGTCATCCTAGCAAGCACATAAACCTGCGCCATCCATACACAGAACAGCAGTAGGCTAACATTCACATTTCCGGCCAAGCATAGCCTCCTATATACGGGAAGAGCCCGTCAAATTGACGACGGAACAATAGAGCGCCCAGTCGCCGCAAAATAAAACGAAGCGTCAGAACGGCGACCGCAATGATAGCGCAAGGGACGAACTCTCATCAGCACCAGCGGACCTAGTGGCCTCTCCTCAATACGCATTTGTATTTTTTTCGCTTTCGCTTTTTTATTTTTTTAAACGCGGTGGTTGCTAGGCAATGCTGGCGGCACTGATGAGGCAACAACGAACTACGTGCGATTGGACGCATACACATCGTGCCGCGCGAAAACTACGCATGTTTCTGCTCTTTCGACGCTAGTTACATCGTTACATTGCTGCTCTACGCCATAGCAGAGCTCAAACCAGAGCACAACGCAAGACAAAACAGCGGTTTCATGGAAGCAGTAGAAGAGACGGAAAGGATGGGGGGACCATTGCACGAAGGAAGAGAAGGATGTAGGCGACGTCATATTTTTCCTCTTATAAAACAAAAAGAACAGGAGTGTTTGGGGATTTGACCTCTCGCGCTGTTGTGACGCCACAAATAGATCCCCTCCAGGACGCTTTTAGGTATCCTCTTTCTCCGCCTCTCCTCTCCTTCTTTCCGTGACCGCTTTTCTCTAGGTTCTGACAGGTTTTTAGCATAAACAAGGCTATGGCCTAAGCTACGAAGGCACCACTCATGGCTGCAGCAACACCAGATGAACCCGCGCCACGCATACACGGAGCGGCAGTACACACACATTCACATTTGCATCCAACATGGTTAATGATGGTGGCGAAACAGCTTGAACATTAGACGATTACAGAGAGGCAGGACAAGACACAGACACGAACCTGCAATGATTATGATAGTGGCAAACAGCTTCAACATTAAATGAATATTTGAAGGCAGAAGATTAATCGATTTTGCAGGAACGAAGCAATAACTCAATTCCTAAGTGGCGCGCAGCAGCCGCGCTGACGTCAATGAGTGCGTCTTAAACCATTAATGAAATAAAATGCTTGCTTCAAAATTTGCATCGTCGTATTCACATTGAGATGCGTCATGAGTCTCACGACGAATGCTGTCGCAATTGATAGACAACAAACAATAGGGGCTTTTCTGAAGCCAATGTTTTGTGCTGGCGGTCATTGGAAATTTTTATCAAACTAAAAAGTTGTTTACCTATCGCTTGATCCGAATATAAGTAAAAAACGCTGATTAACTAAGTTTGCTTTTGTCAACAACGAGTTGCCCGCGAATATGTAGTGCACAATCATTCAATCAATTAACCGATCCATCGATCGATCAGTCACTCAATAAATTTATCTTTTCACCTATTTATCTATATTTTCGCATGTATATTCATTTATTTGTTTGTTTATTGTTTATTGATTTGTTTGTTGTGCCTGCCAACAGACATGGACCTGGTATGGTTGTGCACACAAAATATTCAGAACACAACGCTGGAAACACACACCCTAGTACGAGTGGAATGCTCCCCTTGAACGATAAGAGGCCACCATTGAAAATAATAACACCTTAATTATCCTGGCACGATGAGTCAGGATTACTAAAATGTTGCATGTGAACTAGCGGGGACAAATAATACATGGGTTTAATGGCGAATGTTCGATTGCAGCGAAAATGTCTCACAGGAACGTTAATCTGGATGTAAGATATGATAGATAATTGAGAAGTAATAACACGCATGCAAGCACTTGTGCAAAATATATTAGGTCGCGGCTTTCTCGTCTACATGTTAACTCGGCGAAACCCAAAACAATGATTTCATTCCGACAAGAGTAGGGCTGGGACAAGTTTTGTCTAGCCTGAAACGCACTCACGAATCTCTTTTGGACTCGTTATGACGTCGCCGCAGCAATGGCACTGATGTAGTTCCTAACGACTGATGCAAAATTTACTTTTGGAAAAGTAATTCTTTTGAAGAAAACATAAAAATAAAATGAGAAGCAAAACAAAAGTGAGGCCAGCGATTGCAACTGATTGTATTTATTTTTAAATTTTAATGGTAGTTTTTTTTTTGTAACTTGTTCACATGAAAGATAACGAAGGTTCTACATGCACCCCCATCGGCGACGTGAGATTAAACTCTAAAGAAAGTAAGAACATACTATCGTAGAAAAAACAAACAAAAAAACCTTGTCCAAGACGGATGTTTATACTTAATACTCTGGTTTAGAAACATATCAATTTGTACAATTCATATGCGCATAAAAAGCTCAAATTTGAGATGCAAATAAAAAAACGGTAACATTTCTAAAAAAATGTGAGTACGTGTTTTATGATGTTTTTTTATTTTTTTAATCATAATGTACATAAAAAATGAGCCCTGTTTATGATTGCAAAATAAGTCAAATACTCATTTCAAGTACTCCCGGCGACCGATGTAGGCATACATACGAGCTATTTGCGTAAGCGCGATTCTTAAAGTTGTGACGACGCACGCCATCGCGTTGTTCTTGTAGCTTCAATTTCTTTTGGGAAAGCAATTAACAAAAATTATTTCTTTCGCCGGCAAGAACTGCTTGTCTACATCTCTTGTAATTTTCGAACCCGTTTTTTTTTTTTAGATTTTTGTAAAATTTGGGGCATTTTTACGTATCGCGCGAAAAAATGCCGAGTCACCACAATCTTTTGCATGCATATGCTGAGGGTATGGTAAAAATACAACTATCAAGTTTTGGCTAGAAAATAATCTTTATATATCGATGAAAAATTAAAACAAAATTCGTTTGCCGTTTCAAATTACAGTTTTGCGATTTTCAAATATTGAAGTATGGTTTCATTTGAATTCGACCAAACTTGTCGGCGAAAAGGTGAGGGGGGTCTTCAGATTTGTATTTATGAATATATTTTTTATTTATTTTTAGTCACATAGTAAGAAAGCACATATGATATGCTTCATTTCTCCGATAAACAAAAGTGTATTAAAAAATAGATTTGAACGAAAGAGTTTCGCAGATAAAATTCAAAGTTCCAGGAGGTAAAATGATTCAAAAACTAAATTTGATTTTATTTTTCTTCTTTCGTCATTGTTTAAAGACATTTGGATTTACTCAAACGGCTAATATAGTTTTTCGATGCAGGAAATGTTAGGATCCATATTTATCAATAAAACTATGATTCTTAGGTTTTGCACTTAATTTCGTGTAAAATAGAAAACTTGCTATTAGAGCCATTTCGCCTCCAATTTGAATTGCTCCCGTAAACGAATCGTTCAAGATTTAGACACGAAACTGGTTGTGTACATTTTGCCGTGGAACTCTATACGAAAAAAAATGTATTTAACTTTTAATGTTCCTAAAATCAAAAATAAAATCATTTTCTAGAAACAGGTTTTTTCATTTTCTTCTAAATTTTTCTTTTGAAAGCCCATAAGGTATGTGAATACTATATATAAGTCTTGGGTGTAATGGTTTTGTTGTATATCAAGGACAACCTGTTAAATAAGCCAATGTTAGGGCAGCTTTTTTGATTCACCGCTATGCAACTGGCGGCCTTAATAATACCGGATGTTTTTAAAAAGCTCGAAGTGCAACTAAGCACTTCTTTTGAGTTGTGAATGTGAAAGCACGCAGGCCGCATTTCGCTCCCTTCTTTAATGGCCGGCGTACAACGCGCTGATCTTGGGCGTGGAACGGTGGAGCCTGCTGCATCGCGAACACGCAGCGCCACGGGGATAGCGATCGTTCAAACTGTCGTCTACCTTGCGGCGCGAGGAAGGAACAGACAGCAACGTGGTTCTTAGCAGAACGAACCCCTTGGTTTATTCCCTGCGCCATGTACTTTATATTGCCACGCGCCGTTACAACCGATAAGAGGCGAGCGGACGTGGTGATCAGTGATGTCGGAACAGTGTGATAACACAATCAGGATGACACCACACAAGCTGACGCGCAGCGGCCAATGGGAGCCTCGTCGACGTGCGCCAGCCAATGGGACCGAAGTGTGAGAAGGTGCCGTTGGCTAGGTTTGCGCGTGGTTTCATTAAGGTGCCGTTTTGTATGGTTTCAAAGCTGATGACGTGGCTCGCTCCATGAGACAGTAATGCTTTCGCATTAAAACAACCTTACTGTGATTTGTTTTTGTTGTTACGTATGTTTATAGCAACACTTAGAATATCTGAGAGACGTAACGGAGGTATAAAATAAACCATTTATGTTAGCATTTATGTTAATGTAATGCCACCTGCATGTCAGTATGAAAGCGGGACGAGCCAGACGTTGTTTCAATGTCTCGCAGGGGTATGTCATTGCCTTAACAATGGCCGGAGCACAATGTGACTTAAGAAAGTCGCGATTCAGAAATAAACGCCAGGGAATAATTCATAACGCAGCTAAGTTCCTACCTGTGTAAAATATATTTGTGCTTGTGAGACAATTAAATTTTCCACTTACTAACACACATTATTTTTGAACAAACTTGAACTGTTAGAAATTTAGCGCGCCTATTTTGTTTTGTTTATAAGCTTGCATAAATCACACTTAGTTGAGCTGACAAAGTGCAAAAATACCCGCTGCTATCACATCGCAAAAACATTCTATTTAAAGTTGGAATGTGTACGCCTTAATAAAATACACATACATAAACGTAGATAACATTCTACAATCCCCGAGTGTTCACGCGGTGTATGTTAGAAAAAAGTCAGTCATTTGCCTAGACAGTTTACGAAGTTAAACATTTACACCCCTTAACTAGCGAAACGCCATACAGGTACTAAAATATTATGTTGGAATTAGCTGAAGACCCTTTTTTTTGTCCTCAAGTCTGCACACGTGTGAGAGTGGGATGTGTTCGTGAGCAGGTAAGAAACCCCCGTTCGGCTCTTTTACATGGAACGGGAGAACTTCAGAATGTGTCACTCACCATGCACGCTGAAAGTTGCACACCAATAAGTCGAAAACAGTTCCGGCAGGGCCTATCCATCAACAAGAAAATAGCAGCTTTGGACGGAGGCAGTGTCCTTTTCAATGCCACTAAACGTCGAGGTCGGTTACGGGACGGAAATATTAGTTGCGGTATATCACTCGCTTATGTCTCTCAAAGAAGTCGGCACAGTAGTGTATTTTACTCACCAAATTGCAGCTATGATTGAAACGTGTATATACAAAATACGAGTGACCACTTACTTCTAAGTTCAATCCAATGTGAGATTTCTTGACAAAGTGCGAACATTAGCCTCTATTATCTCACTCCCTCTTTTTTGACGTTTTATTGTTCTAGTTTCAACGATTCTGTAAATTCTTATCGATGAACAACATCCCCGTTAAAGTGTTTTGTATGCCTTTTCATTTAAAGGGAACGCAAGTAAAAAATAAGAAAAAGAGCACAATTTTGAAGTTAGGGGCCAAACGAGTAGAGTAAATATTAGTCAAGCAGGCAAGTGCAAAATCAAACAAATGAACTTAAAATAGATAACCACCATCAAAGAGTTCCTTGATCTTTCACTCCCATCCCCTCTCCCCAAAAGATAGCACGACTCCCACCTGAGTGAGTCTTCATGACTATGTCTTCCGCTCCAAAAAACGTTTCTTTCTCTCTTCAAGAGTTCCTTTTTGGCCTCCTGCTTGCGTGCCGAGACAATGGTCTGAAAACGATGTCCAGATCTGTGAAAAAATCCAACAGACTTAAATCGATCTCCAAATTCGTGAAAAAATCTAATTGAGTTTTTGACACATTTCACCTTCTGGCACTTCAGATGTTATATCTACAAAACTGTATCATTATCATTTTCATGGTAATTTTATTCACAGGAGGGATAGAGCTACTACATCTAACTTTTTTTCATAAATCTAAAGAACACCTTCCTTCCGACAAGTTGGGTGGTATTCAAATGAATCCACCCTCAAAATAATATACATCTCGCACACATATTTTTGTTCATGTACTCAGTGGTTTAAAAGGAGGGGACTAGAATACTTTACAATACTTGTTTAAGTGTGTTGCCATACCATTATATAAGGTTGGGAGAACATTTTGTTTCCTGTATGTTCATTGCAACCGGAACATAAAATGTAAGCTATATTAAAACTAATGCCATAGCAATAAAAAAAATCAATCACTATAAACTGTGAGGCATTTATTTATTTATTGTAAATAATAAAAAATGGTCTCTGATTGGAACATATCACCTGGAACACTTTTTTAGATTTGACACCAAGGAACAGTTCAAGGTGCCAACCAAACACGATGAATTGCACATAGAATGCCATATGACATAGGGTGCTTTCGCTTAATTGCTACGAGCACAATTGGAAAACGCCCGCTCGAAGAAGCGGTTACTCGCTTCACTAATAATGCTTATAAATTTCCCTCGCTTAGTACCACTTAGTTTCTTCTGTCTCTGATGCGAAGGTCGGTTTCCACAGCTAAGCGAGATGATGAAAGATCGATTTTTCTGTTGTGTTTTTAAAAACTTCGCTTTTAAGCATAATATGTTTTCAATAGCGCCCCATAATACAATTTAGAGACGGCTCAAGTTCCTATAGCATCGCGAAACGACACTACAATCCCCCGCTTACAATTTATTTCCATTCGTTTACAAGCAAAAGAAAGAGTGAACTGTTATTACTCCTTGGCGAACAAATCCTAACAACGCTACTCGCTCTGTCTATTTTAGGGCATCTAACATTTTTTATCCTCTTTACCTGAAAACAGGTAATCTTGCTGTAAAACATTGTGGGGAAGGCCGCCAACCTATGCAGGGGACGTATTGTGTTTGGCACGCGTTTATGGATATCGATAGCATTCCAGAGAATTTCTGGCTCCCGAGACTTCAGGGTTTGCTGCATTGGTGTACCGTAACGATTCGTGTAGATCTCTGCTTCCTCTGCCTGGCTGGAACTGAACTTTATATTAGAAAATCAATTGCATGAACAATAATGCAGGATTACATGATAAAACTCTGCCAAATCAGAAGCCTCATGGCACACGTAAAAATGCAGTACGTTCATTGTACTTTATCTCAAATCTGTGCGCGACGCTGGGCGCACTCGATAGCAAAATGCACACGGCCCGGTTCAGCGGCACTGTATATTTTCACTAACGTTACGTCCGAAGGCGCCACCGAAACTTTTCGGGGTAGACATTGTTTCGCATGGGGAACAATGAAATTAGGAACAATAAATGGAGGTAAACTAGATTATTATTTTTGCTATGCTGAAACGTTAACTTATATTTGGTTAATCTTATTTGTTTCAAGCGGTTATATCAGCCGTAGCTTGAATTAGTTCTTTATATATAAGAGTAAAAGAAGATGAAGGGAAAGCACACTACAAATCATAGTTGAGAGTCAGCGCAGTGTGAGTGTTCTTTCTGTGAGTGAGCTTTTGAAGCGTGTCTGTTCTTTTCGCGCTGTGAAGTGTGAACATGAACCACCAACTTGCCCAAGCTGAAGTGTTGTGGTGGATATCGTTGACGCCCCTGACAAAGAATGCACGACCTTGCGTCTCGCTCAATATCCTTGCCTCTACGTAGGCGCTCGTAGAGGTCAGCTGCAACTGTCGGTCAATTTTTGAGAAATCTATCGTTAAAGGTCAGTACCCCAAAAGTTCTGGCACGTCCGGGATGGCTTGCACTTTTTCATCTGTTTCGTGTACTTATGAAGTGTCAATCTCGTGCCCGAGGAGCTTGTCTTCGCTCAATGTGAAGTGGCTTTTTTCAGCCATAGCCCTGCGTTTCCAGTTGGGACAGTACTTGGTTTATACGCGCTGCATCATCTTGGCTGTTTGCTCCACTCACGAAATTTTCAAATTAGGTGTTTATTTTCTGTATGCCAGGCAACGTCGGTTTCGTTGTACGCGTAAAATTGCTGGTGACGCTGTTATTCCCAAAAAAGGCGCTTCACTTTTTGCAAGCCTTTGATTGTGTTAATGGGCAGGACCACAGCTGTAAACTCGGACACCTTCAACTGTTGGTAGGCCTGACACAAATCCAACGTCGAGAATATGTTCCCCCTCTCAAGTTTGCCAGAACTCCTCCTGTGGTTGGGAGTGGGTGGGCTCTCTTTTCGATAAGGCGTTCATGCTGCGCCTGTACTCCCCACCGAGACTGATTTAGCCACTCTTTTTAGGGACGAGGACGAGAGGTGTAGCCCAATATGAATATTGTACTGGCGCAATGATGCCTGGTGTCTGGTTGGCGTTTGCCCTTTAATGATAAAGTTTAACCGAACCAGGCAGACGTCTGCCGAAATGTTCACCTTCATTCCTTGTGTCTGTAGTCTCGAGAGCTCTTGTGTGACTGCTTGTCGTAGTGCTAAAGTAACGGAACGAGTCTTGCAGAACTTGGGGGCCGCTACCTCTTTTGTTCCGACTGAACCATGGGTCCAGTGTAACCCCAAATGTCCTCCTGGATGACCGTGGCGTGTCGTTGAAAATATACTTGTAATTGTGGTGGCCTGCAGTGCTTTTGCACTTGAGTGACGCTTCGTACTTTGATGTTTTAGAGCTTGGAACCATGTCGGCTCCCCAGAAGGTTGCAACTGGATATTTGAATTTTGAGAAGCGGCAGCACGTAGGCTTTCCACTTAAATCTGACTGATGTTTTGGAGAGATACCACGACTGTTAAACCTCCGCCACTCCAGGTACCTAGCTCAATGTCGTTGTGCGTAAGCTTGGATGGAGGGTTCAAGGCCATGCTTTTATAAAGGTGCCCTCGCTGATCAGTGAGCAGGCGGCACCACAATCAACTTAAACTGCAGCCATTCCCCTTCAATTCGAAATGTCGCGTGACATTTGGGGACGTCTCTATTCTTGTCCAGTTTGTTCAAATCATAAAATGAGCATCCAGGATCAGGAATTCCCGGTCTCACATCTTTCGCAGCCATGATGCTTTTGGCTTTCTTGTGCGGTTTAGTTGCTGGGTACTTTTTTTCTTTTCGATACATACCTTATTAATATGTCCGCTCTTGTTGCAGTACCTGCAGTGTGTCTTTTGGAAGCGGAATTCAGGTGGATCATGCTGTCCTGTGCACTCTGTACTACCATCCTCGTTGTTGTGACGAGGTTTCTTTGATTTCTTTTCTGCATTGTAAACTAGTGCTTTGGCGCCGCTGTTGATTTTTTGTTGCTTGGACACACTCACAGCTTTGAATTTGATGTTAAAAGCTCCTACGATGTCAAGTTTTTGTCTGCAAAGAGACGTTGCTCCAGCAGCCAGTCGCTTAACCCACGAACAGATTTGTCGAGAAGCATATTGTGCGATGCCGTAGTGGTGTTCGGCAGTTACTTGCTGGTATTCCAGTCGTTGCCCTTGAACCGGAGGCCAGATCCGACGGTGGACGCTGCGTTGCCGTCGTCGCAACAACCGTCGTTTAGGTTGTCGACAAGCTGAAGTTACCGTGTGCTGGGAACTGCTTTATTACCGCGACGTGACTGTTTATATGACTCATCGGCTTGCTGGTCACGACGCTGCAACATATACTGGCTGTACCGCCTCGAGTCGTGAGGGTCAAAATATGTCCCTAGATTAGACACAAGCTCCTCGAAGCTGAAATCTCCAAGAGTTATAAGTGCCACCATTGCTCGAACGTCTCCGGTTCACAGAGTTTTAGCAGCAGGGTTTGCTTACTTCAAGCTAGGTTACTGAGTTTCCACGAAGTGGAAAAAATAAACGTTTTATCCATGACAATCATCACTTTTTTTATAAAGGCTTCAGTTGTCCCTTGGGTCGGCATTACATATGCTGGCTGTCCAGACTTCGTTGGCTCTTACCAGGACTCGTCGCCAGTGTTGTGTTCGAGTACACATGGACGGTACCGCTGAATGTTTAAGGTTTACTTTGGTTGGCCATCGGCGACCAACTGGCTGTCGCTACACTCGAGAGTGTGCGCGCTCGGATCCCATGGCCCACGGGGTCTCTGTCCACTGTGTGATCCAAACCATACAAGACATAAGTGATGAAACTGATATGACGTCTTCGAAGTCTCGCTTTTCAGGATACAGAATTTGAGAAGGAATAAACCCGAAGAGGCAGTGAACGAGAGAGATGTAGAGAGGAAAAACTGGACAGAGGAGGAAAAATAAAATCTTTAAGTGGCAACCTCAATGTCGAGACAGTGCGGTTTCCCCCATCCTTTCGCCAGTGCCTAGCGCAGAAACGCCTCGAGAAACGAAAATCGTGTTCGAAATAAATGGTCGGCCAAATATTTCCCGAAGGTGACTTCGGAGCCGAAGTGCGTCAGCAGGAGAGGGAAGAGAACAAGAAGACATGTCAGACGGCTTCCCGATCCGGCGCGGTCACCTGCGGCTGGTCGACCGACACGACCACGGTTTCGCGTCTCGGGGCGCTTCCTGAGAGCGGAGTTTTTTGGCTCCTTTCAAAGGCCAGTTTGTTTGCACTTGAGCGACGAGAAAGGCGGCGGCGGTTCGGCTTCCGAGCTTACCGCTTTCTGTGACGCGCCGCCGCTGGCAGTTCATGGCCGTTTGAGCCTTTGGCGTTTTTACGACGGGGTGACTCCGGTCTGCTTCCGGGCTCGACGCGGTGGCTAGGAGGACTGTAATAGTCTTCGTTAGGAAGCCGAGGCGTCGTGGAGTGACGCCATTGTGGCGAGAAGTGGTTGGACTGATTGCTGGAGTTCAGTAAGTTAATCCCCATCACAAGTGTCGCGGCTGCCTTATTTAGGGTTATTTTTTTGCGTCACGTTTTCCAGTGGTTGTTTTCGGACGTTTTCTTTTTTCTATTTATCCTACAAAATTCTTTTTTTTTTTAGTCTTCATCTTTCTGTATTTAAGTTTTCCTTCGTTCTGTGATATATCGCGAGTATGATTCAGTGGTAGCCGTCAGTTCCTTGGCTCGTTTCTTTTAATCATGGCATCCAAAAATTCCGCCTCCACTGCTATTTTGAACGCCCGCTTTCACCACACGGTAACCGTGCACTCTCCCCGTGTCCCGCCATCTGCTAGAATAAGCAGATACATTACATCTTCTCCTCACATGGCTGTGATTCCGTATCTTGTTGGAGGTCTTCGTTCATGTGTTTCTGCCCGCGAGGGCATAGCCACAGGTTCGGACACTTCATGACCTAGTGTTTTTGTCGCTTGCGCCGGTTCCGCTTCGGCCTGAACGTCCAAGCCCCAGGTTGCCGAGGGTGTGTCACTCGACCAACGCACGGTCAATAACCTTGGTCGTATGCGCTCCATGTGCCGTCGTATTTGTCCGTCTTCTGTCTGGATTTTTCATGACCGTAAACCAGGCGCTCTGTGATAACCACAAACATCCAAGCTTTCGCGCTTGGGAACTTCAGGGCCCTCACGGATCGTCCCTTCATAAACTTACGTCGATTTTCAATTGTAATGAATATATCGTCCTTAAGTAGATGTATCAGTCTCTCAAGGTGTCATGGGAACTCTCGTCTAAACATCATCCAAGTTTGTGTCTTGTCTATCGGCGTGCGTACTGTGGTATGTTGATTGTAGAGAAATCGTGTAAGACTGCACTTCAATTCCTCATTTTCTCTTTTAGCAAGCGCCTGTTTCAGCTGTTGCTTCATTCGTTGCCCTTGGCCGTTGATTTCTGGGTGGTACGGCACGCTTTTTACCGCCACGACTCCAATCAGGCAGGAAAATGTTTTGATCTCATCAGAAACAAAAGCGGATCTATTATACAATACTAATTATGTTGAATTAACCTGAGAGTGGGCGAGAAGAAACATCAAAACGTAGAAAAGAAAAAATAGACAGGACGACGTCTCAAACTCAGCTCAACGTCGTCCTGTCTATTTTCTTTCCCTTCTACCTTTTGATGTTTCTTCTCTACCCCAGTCTCAGGTTAATTCAACATGGTTAATATTCACAAGCTCGCCTGAACCCTTACGATTTTTTTTATACAATACCACTTTCCGTGGTACTCCAAACGTTGCAAACGCGTTGCTTCATTTGCAGTTAACGGTTGCTGAGGTCATATTTTGAACAGCACTACTTCAAGCCACTTAGTGAGCGCATCTACAATGACTGGAAACACTTTTGCCGTCCACCGTTCCCGCAGTCTACATGGGTGGTGTACCACGAAATTGTCAGTCTTGTCCCTTTGGGTTGCTTCTTTTTGAGAATTTCCTTCTGGTGTCATTGACACGTGTCGCACTGGGCCACACGGGACTCAATATTCTTGTCAATCCCAGGCCACCAGAGGTAACTCCGGGTGCAAGCCATCATGGTGACCATTCCCTTATGTACGGCATGTACTAAGGCTAACGCCTCCGGTCTGATAAAAGTGGGAATGACGGTGCGCGACCCCCATATAAAACAACCTCGGTGTATCGATAGTTCTGTGGACTTTATCCTGTATGCTGGGAAACGCTTGAAAGCTGGCTTTTTGAACTCTCCATTCTTGACTGCTCGTAGAACTTCAGGAAGTGTGGCGTCCATTGTAGTCTGGTCTGCAAGGCCTTTAAAGGACGTGGGAGGCTTAGTTTATGCTTCATGCTTAAGAACGTCTCCTTGCAGTCGCTGTTCATCTTCACGTTCCTTTAATAGTGTACTGCTCAATGTATCCGCGATTGGTTGTGTTTTCCTGCTCTATAGACTAGTTCGTAGTCGTATGCAGCGAATTTCACACACCATCATAACATGCGCGGAGAAAGGACCGCTAGCGCTGAAGATTTCGGACCAAAAAATTTCTATTAAAGGCTGATGGTCAGTAGTTACGGTCACTTGCCGTCCGGCAAGATATCGGTGGAAAGGTTACATGGCAAACGCAATCCCCAGCCCTTCTAGATTCAATTGCGAGTAGTTCTTTTCTGCGTCTCCCAATGTTCTTGCGGTAAAAACGACGGGTGCTTCGTTTCCGTCTTCATCTAACCGCGCTGAAACCGCTCAAAGGCCTTTCGCTGATCCGTCGAATGATACCATCAAGTCTTTCTTCTTGTCATAATGCGCTAACACCGTTTCGTGTGTGATGGCTTGTTTCGATTGGTGGAAAGCTTCCCGGTGTCTTTTGTCTAACTTTCCAGGGTGGGTCTTTTTGGAGGAGAGCGTAAAGCTTCTTTAAAATTGTTGCCCGATTTGCTATAAATCGGTCGTCGAATGCCAACAGCCCGAAACACGACGGCAATGTGGTGCGATCAGTTGACTCAAACATCTCCTTGGTTACTTTGAGATTTTCGTCGGTAGCAGAGATGCCTGCCGCATCTATGATGTGTCCTAAGTGCCGTACTCGATCAACTGTGAAACGACACTTTTCCCTCTTGAGACAAAGGCGTACTTGAGGAATCCGCTATAATACTGTATCCAGCCTTTTTAGATGTCGCGATGGCGCTGACCCGCTGATAATTACATCGTCTAACTAGACCCGACCCAGAAATGTCTGCTAGCACTGCCTCTATAAATCGTTAAAAGATCACTGCAGCTGCTGAGATACCAAGAGACATCTTCTTGACCTTGAAAAGTCCCTTTGTGGTGTTGATTCCAACAGTTCTGCAGTCTCAGTCACCCTGTGCAGCTGTTGATAGGCCTGCATGAGCTCCAGACGTGAAAACCAATCGGCCTTGAAGATTCGCTAGTATCTCTAAAATTGTAGGTATCGTGTACGCAACTGTCTTTTCTTCTTTATGGACTGTGTGACGGTAATCTGTGCAAAATCTGATAGTGACATTTTTCTTCCGTACTTCCACTACAGGCGTAGCCCACTCCAAGTGTTGAGTTGGCTCGAGGATGCCTTGGTTTTAAAGCATCTGAAGTTCTGCCTCCAATGATGTCCGCATCACGAACGGCACGAGTTGTGCCTTGAAAAAACGGGGTTGGGCGTCTTCTTTCAGCTTTAGGTGCACAAGTGGGAAATTGTGTCCGGTGATTGTGCAGTCGAAACCTCTTTGTCGTGTTTTTCGAGAACTCTTGCAGCGCTGTCGTGGACGTCCACTGTCACATATTCCGCTCACTCCAATTCTTAGTGCATTGAACCAGTTCCTTCCTCGTCGATTGTAGCCCTTTCCTCGCGTCACTAGCAGAGGTAGTATGTAGTCCTTCGACTTGTGTCGTACATGGACACTGGTGCTGCCGAGCACTCCTACTCCTTCGCCTGACTCAGTGTGCAGAGTCACATCTTTTGGTCTAGTCTCGGTGGGTGTTTTGGCCACATGTGACGTTATGTGTCTTCGCTGACGATGGCGCGGGTCGCTGCCGAGTCTACTTCAAAATCCATGGCTCGGTTTTCAATCTTGAACTCGATCATGAACTTGGGTGACGTGGTTGATGCCCGCACATCACTGATCTCATATAGCTCTGCCGAAGTTCCACAAGATTCCTCCTCGGACCCAAATGCATTATCTTCCTTATCGATGCTGTATGTAGCGTGCGGATGATTTTTGAGTCTTGTTTTTTCACGAAAGAAGCATTTTCATTGTGATCCGTTTTGTGACAGCAGTTACATCGCGCGTTGCGGAATCTGCAGGAAGCTGCTGCATGCTGTTCCTGGTATTTGTAACACCTGGTTGATTCGCACGGTTTCCTTTCTCGTAATGTCTTTTTTTCTAATCGCTGCCTTATCCTCCCGCACTTACGTGAATTTCTGACATCTCTGCTTTCAAATCCCTTTGATGTTGTGCAGCACTCTCTGCCCGTTGCGCCATGTCACGCGCCTTACGAAAAGTCAGGTTGACTTCCGGGAACTGTTGTTGTTTGAAATGTTCGTCACGCAGGCCGCACATAAAACAATCTATCACCATTACTTCCAGAGGCAGCGACGTTGGTTTCAGCTCTCGCTGCTGTGCAGGAGATCGTCCCTCGCCAGCGGGACCTGCGATGCTGCTGCTAGCTGTGACCGCGGCTGGTGGTTCTGTCAGAACTCCGAAATCGCTGTCGGCAGCAAGCTACTTTAAAGCTGCGACGAAACTAGATATCGACTCTTCCGCCTGCTGATCCCTTCGATGAAATATTTCCCTGCTGAAGAGTTCGGACGGTTGTAGGTCGTAGTGCTTCTTCAATGTCGCCATCAGCTCGTCGAAACTGACCTCACCGGGAGTCTTTGGTGCCACGAACACTCGTACAACTTCATCGGTCTTTGCTCCTCAAACTGTCAGCAGTAAAGCCCCGTTCTATCTAAGGTCCACCACTCCGTTAGCTTCGCAGTAGAAACGGAGTCGTTCTGCCAAGATGTCCACGCTGTTTCCTCAAATTCTTCAAGTTTGCCTCTTTCAGTCGCCGTTGTGTTGTCTGTTCACCGACTCGTCGCCAAAGTAGGATATATCGCGGGTAAAATTCAGTAGTAGCCGTCAGTCGCTCGGCTCGTTTCTTTTATTCATCCTGAATGCCCAAGTGCCCGTGATCTTTTTGCCGCGCTCTCCCACCACGCGGTTACCGCGCGCTATCACCGTGTCCCGCCATCTGCTAGCATAAGCTGATACATCACACGTTCCCACTTAGTTTCATATTTGTTTGTTACGTGCATGCGTATATATTTTTCCTTTCATCATCTCATTAGAAATTGGACGTATATACGCTTATCTTTATTTAAAATACAGATAGAGGCGGAACGGGAACTGGGAATATTTGGAGCTAAAAGCAGTACTCGAACCCACAACCTGCGTCTTTCTGGAAAGGTGCTGTTAAAGGTTCAGCCATCTTTCCCACTGACTGAGTGCACCACTTATTGTAGCAGTTCTCCTCGTTTTTTGTTTTCAGTTTAGATTGAAGATAGTGCTGATTTCGAGTTGCTGCAGTGTTGTTCTTTGCGTGAAGCGAGAGGTTTGGATATGTTGCCCTATGTTATAAATAGAACGCCGACGAGTGTGCGTAAATGCATACCACGCAAATAAAAATAAGGCAGGCACATTTTTCTGCTTACTGCAATCAGATTCGGCGAGCGTCCTCTCTGAAGAGGAATAACTGACATTGCGTCGCACCTGTGCCACCTGTGCAAACGCTTCTAACAATGAGGCGCCGTTCTCCGTGTCCCCTGGCTGGCCCAGTGTTGCTCAGCAAAAGGGCAACTAGTAGTTCGGTGGACACAATTATTCTTGGCCCAATCGGTTGTATCTATAATGGGAGATAACTCGATTCGTTTTCAGTTCGAATCCGGCAACGAATCTCGTTATCTCCTGACTAACTAATGTTCACGCGAAAAACAAGAATCTGAGTTAAATATGGCACCAGCGCATAAAGTCCCTGTCCGCAAGCGTTATTATTAGATAATCAACAACATTATATAGGTACCCACAAACACAAACCTAAAATTGCCAAAATGTAAGAACAATAGCGGGAATAATTAGCTACAAGTCTTACAAACGTTTGAGACAGGTTTGCACAGGTATGGAGGGCAAGCCTAACCAGGTTCCCAGAAACTAACGACCTCCATCACTGGAAGTAGAAAAGTAAAAATTCAAAGACGAATGGTTGCGGAGACACAAAAACCAACAGCGGAGAAAGATCCAAAATGTTTAATTGCAGCTTTAGCTCTTCCCAATTGCTCCGTGAAGAGACGGACTCTTAGCCTAAAGAAAGAGCCTGAAAGAAAATAAACTTTCTCTTGGTTCAAGAAAAAAAAAAAGATAAACACTATATACCCCGAAACAGGCGAAGTCTTAAACTCTCCCGTCCTCTTCGAATGGTTAGGCAGCAAAAAGCTAGCGAAAGCTAACTCGCAGGAAGTAAATCCTGGAAGAGGTAAGTGAACGGAAAACAAACTACGCAGCCATTTCGGAAACACGTCCATTCCACGTGTTACCCTACAATGAACTACAGCGGACGCTAGAAGCCATCCCAACCAATCCAGTGATGTAAATGTATAGTGTGACTACGCACCCTGCGCTTTTCTCATCCTATCTCAAAGGTCACGTGACACTCCCACGGCGTTCGATTGGCTCCGATGTCTCGTAGCGTCAGCTGTGGTCCATTGTTAAGTGAAACCAAGTGGAGTTTAGGTGGAAATTAGGCAACGGCAACGAGGGCCAAGAAAAAGAAAACAGCAGGAAACGAAGAGAGGGACAACTTCTGAGTGGGTTGTTTGCTCTTTGCGAAAAAGACCAAAGGCTGGCCGACAGATCCTGGAAGTGGAGGTCAGTCTTCGCCGGGACGGAGGGCGGGAGGTTCTCTTCGGTCTTTCGTTTTGTCTCCGGTTCCCTATTGTTGTCTCCGTTCTAATTGTTTTTGTTTATTTGTCTCCACCAAATGGGGACAAGAGGGAAGAGTTCGAGAGCCGTTTCGATTTTTTGTTTGTCCACCAAGGGCCCGGGCTTTTGCGTCTTTAGTCGTCGGTTCTACATTCGTCTTGATTCTACATTCGTCTTGGAGTCTGTTCTGTTGTCTTTGTTGCTGTATTTTTTCTGTCAGCTGCGTTGCGTGCCCAACGGAGCTCATGCCGCAGGTGTCTGGCAGCCCACCAATCAGGGCGACTAACTTCTATGGTAATATGCTTCGCATTTCGCGGCTCAACCGAAGTTGGTGTCAAAGAGAAAACAACTTTGCACTAAAATGACGTCTTTGATATAGCTTGCAAAAACGAATGTTAGCAGGACATTCATACCCGCTCATGCTTACGTTTCACATGCACTTTTCACGGCCGTCGCTTTCAAACTCCTATGTTTGTAGCTTCTCAAAAGTTAGGAATATCGTGATGATTACGAATCAACGTTCTGATTTTTGTTGGAAGAACTCTTGAACACAAAAACCGAACCCAATAACCCAGACCGTCACTCTTGAAGGCAGTGTTTGTTCGCATAAAATACAATAACAATCATTGCATATAAATAACCAAGTAAATAAGAAAAGCTGTTTAAACCCTTTCTCACAGCACCTTCCGTTTAATGGGTGCACCTTCGGGCTTTTGTTCAAGCAAATGACCGTTGCGAAGAAACAACACAACGAGGGGGGGGGGGGGTTTGCAGAAATTTGTTTTTGCACGAACTTCCCCTTGAAAAACGCCGCTGCTAGTTGGAACTAAATATGGCCGAAGCAATCATGGGCGTAGCAGCACTCAGGTAAATATCAAATGCCAGTGTCGGTTAGGGTATATAGAGCGGCTCGACCCGCGAGAACGCAGACTCTGATTCGCTAGACATCTTCACTGAATCGCACCCTGCACAAGGCGATGGCACGTTTTATTGGGCTAGTTTATTACGTTTCGTGTGGGCTTGTTTGAAAAGTAACGACAACAGCAGCTCCGCAATCGAAAAGACAATATCAAGTTTATGAAACTAAACAGTAGAGTGTTTTCAAAGTACTTGTGACAAGCAGTCGTTCTTGGCTTTAATGGCGTTTTGGGTCTTTTTTTATACGTCCCGGCGTGCACAAAAAGGAGGATGTCGTTTACGGTATTAAGTTGTGTAACATCGTTCGGGCGAGGAGTTTTTCGATAAAAGTCAAAGTGAAAGACGCTTACCAAGTTACTGCAACTCTACGTTTTCCTTCCCTTTCATATCGTTGTTTTTCTTTCTAAACTGGGTGGAAACAAAAACATCGCGTCTTATCCCTTGCTTCGCATCGCATGAATACATTTGATACAAGGACGACAAAAAAGAACGTAGATTACTCGTTTATAGAAACGAGATCGCAAATGGCATTAAAACAGCCGCAGAAGTAAAATCAGAGGGTGTTTCTTGTTATTCTACATTTTGACACACCCGAAGTTAGCTGAAATTTAGACGACAAACGACGGAGTGAAAGCAACGAACGAATTGTGAGCGGTTTTTTTCGGGGGGCTGTACTTCCTGCCTCGCAAAATTATTGGCGAGCCACGTTGCCCGGCCTTGAGTGCGACCGTTATTTCGAACGTTCACGGATAATTGAATTACCGAATACGCACTATTGAAATTTATATCCTGAGGCGTGCCGCTTAGCAAACTAAACGTGCGGTACCACCCGTCGGACCCCAAATGTACATACGGGGTCAAAGATGTCATTCCGCGTCCGGCACCCCAATATTTGTTTTTGTTCGTTTTTTTTACATGCAATTACATTTTAATGGAACGTTACGGCAGTTCAGAAGACGCTTTACAGAAGGTATCGTTTTTCTTGAGTAGATGTGTTTACTCAGCTTAAAAATAATAAACACAAAGAAAGCATTTTGTTTTATTATTCTAAAGCTTAGTTGAGTAATTGCCTGAGAAACTCGCAATGCTCGCTTCAATACAAGTGCCGGTTGCACTTATTAAATCTGGTCGATTACATTATCCCCGCAAATTTAACTGTTTGGGGGCAACGGAAAGCCAGAAAAATAACTTTTATTTGCTTCTCGACGTAATCATTAGGCAAATAAGATGCAAATTGGGTATGTTATGCTATTACTCAGATCCCCGGGACATAATGAGTTTGCCAGCTCGACGGCACGACCACTCGCTTCTTAGCGGACTTAAAATTACGGGGCAAGCTTAACTAGAATTTGTTTTTTAATCAGTCGGCTTATTATCTTTTGGAAATTCGCTCAGTTTTTTTTTTTACAACAAAGGCGCTCTTTACATATTTACGCAGCGTTAGAAATTCCAAGGTGTCTTAAGAAAAGGTCTACTTTGCGGTAGTACATAAAGACCCATGGTGTGTATCATAAAAAGGCTAGAAAGATAAGTTTAGGCCGATTTTCACACTGCGTCACGTGAGATGGCACAGCACGTCACCCTGGGACGTAACGTCACGTTTCACGTGTCACGTGACCTCTATGCAATGCTAAATGAAGAGCGTACAAAAAAAACCGTGACATTCAATCAAAGTATAATAAACGTGCTATAAATGCAACAATGTGCACTTAACCTTACTTGGCAGGCCAGGAAATAAATAACTCACGAAGCAAAAAAATACAAAAGGACCTCGCAACACTTCCCCTTTGGTGGAAACCAGAAAGATGACGTAGTTTTTTTCCTTCAGTATTCTTTGATGGGATGCACTTCTCTGTCTATCTTTAATAAAATACAAATGCAAAAGGTTGTAATAAGACTATGCTTTAGAGCGAAAGGAAATGAAATGAAGCTTCGCATTTTTAAAAACAGATTTTGCAGTTTTTGTTTTGTAATTGCCAAAGTAGCGGTCACAGTACCATACAATCCGGATTGACGTATGAGAGGCTCTTCTCAAAATTCGGAGCTTATTAATAAAAACGTTTAGAAAAACTTAATCAGCTACATATTGAACTTATGATTATACACTCAAAACTAAAAAGAAAGTAATGGCCCGCGTCTAGATCACCTACGTAAATTACGTCCAATTGGGTCATCAACTGTTCCTCACCAGACTTCCACACTACCATTGGCCATCGATAATTAAAATTCACTACCTCACAACATCGCTTCTATTAATGATACTACTAAATTTGTTGAAGACATTACCCTGTCTTTATCTAACCTACTTAGCTAGCTTACAGTGTTATAATTGGGTTTGCTGTTCTAGTTTTTTATTTTTTTATTTTGCCATTCTTTTGTACAATGCTCCACGGGCCCTCAAGGAAAATAAATGATGATGATGTGACAGGGATCAACATTATAGAAATTAGTCGTAAATGTTAACTCCAAAATTCAGAGTCTTATTAAAAGCATTCTTTTCTCTTTGTTGTTGTTGTTGTGTTTTGGTTTCTTTGTGTTCACGCGAAAAAGTAGCCTTTAAAAGATAAAAGAAAACCTTAGGGGGAATCGCAAAGCTTTACATTTTGGAATACTGCCTTAAGCTCTAAAAAAGAAGAGGAAAAAGATAGCGGCGTCAGTCATGAAGTAAAGGTGCCTGTAAACGGTGTAAACCAATCACGTTTGTATATCTGTTTAAAAAGAAATCGTAAAATCAATGCGACCCGTACTTTAATTTTTTCAGTGTCTATCAAAGTCGGCTTAAGGGGAAGGAGCGAGACGCTCAAACGCTTCCAGCATGACACATTTTTGACGGCATATATTTCTGTTGTAATTCAATCAAACTACAGCTTATAGGTAACCGACCACTCTTATTCAGCTGAGATAACAGGATATCGATTTCAACAATATATCAGTGAGCATCTTACGGGAACTGTTTAATTCAAACCGAATTGCCCATAATAAACGCTGAGTGTTTTCAGCAAAGGAGTGTCTGTGTGTGTTGTTTGTTTAAATCTGAGTTGGAATTATTCAGTACATGTTTTAAATTTCTCATTTTCTTAACAGCGTGCAAGTTCCTAGTAATTTGTTATCAATGTGTAAGTTACGTTGGTGCCTTCATCAGAGCTGCATGTTTGGGTGGTTGAACGCCGATGAACTGTTTTCAAAGTTTTTTTTTTCCCTGGTCGCTCTTGAACATGGGTTTGTGTTGCAAAAAATAATGGAAATAGAATTATTAAGCTGGCAAATGAATGAGCACAAGAGGAAATTTAAAAAGGGGGATGGGTCAGCTACTTATATCTCGTGTGCTTGCGCTATTTCCAGTCCCCTTCGGTTGTCTCGAGTTTTCATTATTTTACACCCACACCACCTTCCTCAAAGTTTAATCGATACATTCGTTATAAGTATTTAAGGAATGTCGATCTAATCTTCACTGATTTCCTAAAAAAGATGAAAGACGTTTACAATGTTCTGTAATGCGAACTTAGAGAGCAGCACTATGAGGACGAGGAGGAGGAGAGGGTACGGAGGGGAGTGTGTGCCCCCCTCCGTACCCTCCCCCCTCCTTTCTTCCTCCTCTCCTCCTCCGCTCTCATTTAGTAGGAATATTTCGATAAATTTTCCGCTAAATGTAGCGAAACTTTTCCCGCTAAATTTAGCGTGAAATCTAGCGAAAATTGTCCTACTAAATTTTGCAGAAAATTTAGTGAAAGTTTTAGAGGAAAATTTTCCCGTAATGCAACGAGCGGTTACGCCGGGTTGCGTTATTTTCATAATGCTGCGCGCGTGGTTACGCCGAGGCCAACGCCGACGGGGACGCCGACGTCACTCAACTTGGAAACGGGCGCCTAAGGGCTGCGCTCTAAAACGAGAGAAAGAGAAATAGATGAAGTGCCAGTGTACAGCCCCAATGAAGTGTTAAACAACGGTCTACCCAGTGCGATAGGCACAGCGAGAGGAAAAGGCCATGTCCCTCCTTCTCGCAGTTGTTCTCAAACTAACGCTCGAGAATATGTACGGTGGAGTTCAGAAGGCGGAAATACTGCTACTCAATCATGCCAAATCATCGCCCTCAAACGTTGACGCCGGGAACCACGCAACCGTCGTCCATCCCACGGATCAGGCACACTTTAAGAATTTTAGAATATTCTGACGCTCAAGCTCTCAGCAAACCCCCATCGCTCTCTATACTCCGCCCACCGCTGCCTCCGGTATTCATCGCCATCCCAATGAAACAAGAAACTTTTAAAAGGAATACCTAGAATGCGATGAAAAAGCACAACCTATCATTTCTGACTAGACATAAGTCCGGAGAGGAGGTGCCAGAGAAAAATTCCCCACTCTAAATTAATGCACGCGCCGCGCAGTCCAGCCGCCACAAGTCTCACGTTTGTCGGCCTCAACGACCCCCGTTCCACGCCCTTCGACACTCGCTCGTTTGCTCGCTCGTTCGCGAGAGCGAACAAGCGAGCGAGCGGCCGCGGGTACATTGTTATTATCTCGAGAGCACAAACACAGATATAAAAAATTAAAGAGGTCAGTGAAGCAGCAAACAGGGCGGCGGCTTCATCGGATGCCGTGCGACCCCGTTTTAATGCGAAAGCATTACCTGTCCAATGGAGCGTACCGGCGTACTCAGCTTTTGAAGCCGTGAGCCACACGGCACCTAAATTCAGCGGTCCCAATTGAGCAAAGCCTGTCATCTGTAGCAGCTATTTGATGGATAGTCTCCTATTGGCTAGCGCGCGTCATAGTTTCAAGGAACGCCACCCCATAGCGCTGCGGGCCCCGCGCCGGTGCGCGCCGCTGAAAAAAAAACATAATAACGCGCGCTCGGACGAGCTTCTTTTTTGTTCATCTTTTTTCTTTGTTTTTTAGCGCTTCCTCTTTTTATGTAAGTTTAGTTCCAAACTCATTTCCACTATCTCAAGAAAGAACCAGGATATCTGAGGTGCTTTCTTGCCTAGGTGGCGCGAACAGCTGCTCCAGGCTCCTTGGCCAACCGCCGCCGCCGTCGCTTGGTTGACGGGGCTGCGCAGCTGATAGGAACAGATGAAGACGAGAATCGCCTGTTCGTTATAATTCGCTCCATGCCGTCAAAGTCTGAGAGCGAGCACACCGGCCGTGTCAGTACTGTTCGCACTAAGGCAGTTTTCTTCGACGACGGGAAGGCAGCTGGCACGAATCCAGTGTCGAAAAATAGACGCGCGCCACCACCGCGGTTTGAAAAGCTCGATATTTCATAGAGGCTGAGCAGCTCGCCTCGACTCCCGAGGGGCCACGTGAGCGCGTGCGTCTATGAGCTTGGCGTGGCGAGCGAAAAGCGGTGGAAGGGAGAGGACAGAGAGGCAGTTGCGTGCGCCATACGAGACGATAAGAGAAATGTAATAAATAGGTTCAAGCGAATTGCGTATAACATACGAAATGAGACACCAGAAAGGTTCATCTCCTTCGCCGCGAACTGGTCTCGTTGGAGGGACTCCCGCGAGCTATGGCTTCTCCCCTCCTCCCCACTTCCCCCTTCTTTTGTATTTCATTATTCAGTGGTATCCTTATTTTTCGACAACTACTTTTGCTTCTCAAATACAAAACGTTCCTGTTTTGTGCGCTGATAAAGTTAGCTTCTCTAGATCGTGTCTTTTTATACGTAACATGAGCGGCTGAAAGAAAAGCAGGTGCTTGCTAGACAAAGGAGATGAAATGAAGGGGAGCGATTACGGACTTGCTCATGTCGGTTGATGGGAAGTTTCCTAATTTTCTGTATTTCTACCTATCGTGAATTATAAAGTCGCGAAGCACCAGTGCCAAAGGGGCACAGCATAGCGGGGTCGTGGTTTTGGGTTTCGAGGCAGCAGGGTCTCTGCGCTTGCGTGTGGAGATTTCAGGTTTAGAGGTTGGGCAAGTGGTAGACAAAGCATTGTCCTCTGCTCCCGCATTCGTTCATTTTATATGAGGGTGCTTTCAAATGTTTCGGTGCTCTTTTTTGCTTATTTTTTAGAGCAAAGGTTTTGTTAAAGAGCTCTTTGTCGGTATTATCGCTTCATTTATTTGGTGAGCCCGTAATGGAAGCTTAGCTCCGACTAATTGATGACGAAGGTTCAACCTTAATCTAGAAATTTGTTTCGTTTTTTTGCTTTTTCAGATTCAGCACCGCGACTAGGGCTGTTGTTTGGCAGCATCATGTGAAAACAATCGGAGTATTAGTTGATAGAAATTTGTAATTATTTAGGCGCTATGGTTAGGAAAAATTTATTTTCATCGAAGATATTGCAATAGCTTGTATTTTCACCATACTTTATTGCTTTGAGTTTTGACTTCTGTTTTCCTACGCATTGAAGTAGTGGTACCAGTTGGGGTAGTAGTTGTAGCAATAGTAGAAGCAGTAGCACTATTTTTGTTTCTTTTCCTTCAATAGCATATATGGGTGGTTTCACCTCAAATCGAGCAGGCTAAAAGAGTCTAAACTTTAATTTTTACGAAAAAAATATTTTGGGGGACATTTCTCAAATGAAGGAGGTTGCAAACCGCATGTTCCTAGATTTTTTGTTATCCAGTTACGAAACGTAGAAACCGTAGTGGCATTTGCCTGCTGTCGCAGGTCGCCTGTTTGACACGCTCTCCTGCCGCTTTTGTTTTTCGCACATAACCTGAACTTTTTCCTCCGATTTAATAGGTACAATAAAGATACCTTGTTGCATTAAAGTATTCATAAAAATTTTTAATTTTCTCGAAAACAAATGTCAAATTAGTCGTTTAGGTCGATTTTTGGTCAAATTTGACAAGTCCTTACTTTTTCTGTACTTAAAGAATTTTTTTCTTTAGCTCTATAGAAAGCCCAAAGCAAGCTCATTATTGATATAACAATATCATTATGATTTGACATTTAGCCGCTCCGCCATCTTCACGCAAACGTTGTGAGAAGTAACAAATGTTGAAAGATTGAAATCGATATTCTCATAAACCTCATTTTGTAATTTGTTTTAATTGTTTTAGATGTGATAGTCGACTACAAGAAGAAGCAATCTAGAAATGTAACCGTGTGGTTCTATGTCCTCTATTGGAGCCGCGATCATGTGAAATATTACACGTTCGTCTACTTGCGTTCCATTTTGAAAACGTAAGCAAAAATAAAAACATTTTCGAAATCCCAGAGGTGCACAATGCCGGTAAGTGCTGTATTTTAGTCAAATAAGCACACATTTCACACGATTGAGGCTCCAATAGAGGACATAAAAACAAAATATTACAGTTCTGAATTGTTTTTTCTTTCTGATAGTCGACTATTATATGTAAGTAATTTAAACAAAACAAAATTTGCAAAATTTTAGTTTTTGAAAAAATTGATTTTAAACTTTCAGCATTTGTTATTTCTCACAATGTTTAAGTGAAGGTGGCGGAGCGGCTTTTTGACAGATCATAATGGTATTATAATATATATATATTGGGCTTTCTTTGGGCTTTCTATAGAGATAAAGAAGGAAAATATACCCTAAGTACAGTCAAGATAAAGACCTGTCAAAGCTGATCAAAACTCGACCACATCGACGAGTTTAACATTTGTTTCCATAAAACAAATTTTAGAAAACTATTTGAGTACATCAAAGTAGCTTTGTAGTACCTATTAAATGAGGGGAAAAGCTAAGATGGTAGAGGGAAAACAGTAGCGGCAGCAGAGGGTGTCGAAACCGCGACCTGCGATGGCAGGAAAAATACTAGTTTCTGCCACGGCGGGATCTACGCTTCGAAACTCGGGAACAAAATATGTGGGGGACATGCGGTTCGCGCCCTCTTTCATTTGGTAAATGACCCCCAAAACACATATTTTCGGCATCAAAATTAAAAATTAGTTCCTTTTAGCCTGCCCGATTTGATATCAAACCACCCATAAGTAGTGCTTTTGTACTTTTTAGCGAATCTGTTGGTGCGTCTTATTTTTCACAAAACATTACAATCATTACTCTTTACACTTAATCCTTCAATTTGTTTCAGACAAAATATTTGAATATTCAAAATGTGTGTAGAGCAAATACATAAAAAATAAAGAAGAAATCTAATTAAAAGGTGACTTTTCTTCTTTTTTTTTATCGCGTCTTTTTTTTACAGTTGCTTGCATCGGCGTACGAAAGATGCGCGTCGCCGCGAGACTGCTTCTCCTCATGGGCCATGTGCTTGCGGAGAAGCATCTCGACGCTCAAAGGAGGCACCTTGCATCTAGAGTGCCGTCTTGGTTCGTGGCGCTCTTTCAGGGGCCCTCTTCTTCGCACTCCTCGTCCTCCGTTCTCCCCAGGGCGTTCTCAATACCGGTTTTTTGAGAGTTGCCCGTTCATCGTCTGCCCAATCCCCATGCTTTCCAGCCTTGTTGTTTCTTTCTTTCTTTCTTTTTTTTTCATATAGAGAGTAAGTTTCGAGTCAAACGTCAACCATTTCGTCGTTTACCCTGAGACTGGGTTTTTTTTTAGAAGAGCAAAAGTGACAGAAAAACAGACAGGTCTCAAACTCAGCTACAAGTTTATTTCAACAACCTCCTCTTATATAGTTCGTTCTCGTCGTCATCAACCAATCACAAACGACTTGTCCTCTGCGCCGTGACTTTACAAGTTCCACTCTATCACAAAAGAAGCGGACACTTCCAACGTTTCCAAGTGAAATGTTCTAGCAGAATATATGGCACACAAAGACTTCAATCAACGCTTTTGTGTCCTCACAATAACCAGGACAACAGCCCACACCCACATCCCACTCAAAACAGGTCACCTCCAAAATAACCCCCACAAACAATACACACCAGACACTAAAAAAAAAAACTCTTAAAACTGTAAAAATTGCCTGCAGCGGTTCCCTATTTGCATGGAAGGTTGACTAATGCAATTTCCCAACGATCTAATCCTAATTGTTTCTCTTACCACCCTTTTAACATCGTTGCTCTCCTTAACAACTACATCCGTTCCAGACCAATCCGTTGTGCAGTTTCTACACTCCTCCAGATGCTTAGCCAACTCCGAATTTGCTGCATTATTTTTTACATTCCTTTTGTGTTCTGTTAAACGTTCGTTCAAACACCGAGAGGTTTGGCCCACATACTTAAAACCACACGCCAAAGGAATCTCATACACCACGCCTACGCTACACGGCACCGACTTTTCCCTATGCGCCTTCTGACAGCCCCTCTGAACCGTTTCAAAAGGTGTCAATCTATCTAACCTAAAATCCGTGCTGAATACGACATCCACGCCATATTTTTTTGCACATGCTCTAAGATTCTGGGACACCTCGTGACAATACGGAACCACAGCGTACCTATTCCTGATTTCTTGCGTCGTCCCCTTTTTCTCCCTGCACTGTAGGGCAATCTGCCTTTTGATGTACACTTCCCCATATCCTGCCATTACCAGTCTGTCCCACTGGTTTTTTAGTGCCTCCGGTCCGAAATGCATGCATGATCTCACCAAAGCATTACTAATCAAAGATCTGACTACCCCGGCTTTTACACTTTTCGAGTGACAGCTACTCTTTGACAAAACCGGTTTTGGGTTTACCTTCCCATACTCCCAACAAAGACCTCGTTCCAAATGTAAACGCAGGTCGAGAAACTGCAGGACCTCGCCCCTTGGCCTCTCTATCGTGAATCTCAACTCTGGCGCCGCTGACCTTATTACTTGTTCTAAAACATGGTCCAACCCTTCCTGAACAGAGCAAACTAAAATATCATCCACAAATCTTTTCACAAAACACTTCGGAGACAACTCTTCTACCCTGTCATACACTTGCTGGTCCACCGTGTTTAAGTAAATTTCCGCTAACAAAGGCGCTACAGACGAACCTATACAGACTCCCTCTTTTTGCACAAATTTGCGACCTTCGTATTCCAATACCGTTGACTTTAAATAAAGGTCTAGCACCGAAAGAAAACTATCCACCGCTAATCCTGTTCCTGATTGAAACTTAATAAGGTTCCCTTCCAAGGCAATCCTCACTCTATTCATTAGTCTGCTTTTCTCTAAAGAGTAATAAAGGTCCTTGATGTCCATGGATAATATCGCGCACTTCCTTCCGTGAAACTTTTCCATTACCTCAATCAACTCACTAGAGTTCTTTAAGGCAATTGACTTCTCCAAGTTAGCTAACTTCAAACCCCGCTGTAAGAAGCATGAAACCACCTTCTGCCACGTCCCATTTTCGTTAACAACGGTACGTAGGGGCATTTCAATCTTATGATCCTTCAAAAGAATTTTAGGTTGAGCGTTGAACGCAACGGTTTCAAAACGCTTTTCGCTACCTCTTCCATGCTTTCCTCCAGAAAAACCTCGCAAATGCTCTTCCTCAGCTTCCCAATATTTCCCTTCCATTCATTAAACAATGACCCCAACGCTTCCTCCGACTTCTTCTGAAAGGCCTGTACAGGCAAAACTGCAAACCTTCCTGTTTTATCTGTCTGCAACAGTTTTAACGAACTCCTTTCTAACTCTTGTTTCACCGCTCTCACATCCTTGAAATTCCTCCTATCGATGGGATACGCGTTTCCCATCAATTTTTCCATGCGCCCTACCGCATCTTCGACAAACGCAAGTTTCTCCTCACTATCCACAACCCTTGCGATTGACTGTATGTCAGAAAACACGTCGATTCTAGACGGCTTAACGTTTACACAGTACTTCGGACCTCTACCCAAGAATTCTTCCAATTTCTTCGACACCACTACATTTTCCGGGTTAATTATACAATGCTGTTGTTTACAATTTCCTGTCCCCTGTACACACTTATTTACCTCTGCCCCCCGAGAATTCCACAACTTGAAATTGTCCAAAACATGCCTTCTTTTGACATACCACGCACGGTCGAAATGTGTCCTCATAACGGCGCTCCAAAGATGGTAGTCTCCATGCCTCCTGAAGTTCCTTCCGAGAAGAAGATTCCAGAGTCTGTCACATGCGCTGCGGATTTCTTGAACCCGTTGACCTGTTCCAGACCTGTAGGCTTTGATGACCTTCCTCTTGTCCTTCCATGGTATCCCGGAGGCAGCCAGTTGTTTGAAGAATAGCGGGTCCACATACTTTTTCCGCAGACACATCCCGAAGAACGCAACGTCGGCTTCCAACTCCGCCATCCGACGTCCCATCTTGTCCAGTGCCACGTACGCTTGGCAAATTAGAAAGGCCGGCGACGACGAAAACGTTGGTTTGAAAGAACCGGTAAAAGAAAATGGTAAAAAGCCTGCTTCAGGTACGATTAACGAAAAAAGAGTCATAGTACAGGCTAGCTGGTGGAAGTCAACCATTTCGTCGTTTACCCTGAGACTGGGTTTTTTTTAGATGAGCAAAAGTAACAGAAAAACAGACAGGTCTCAAACTCAGCTACAAGTTTATTTCAACAACCTCCTCTTATATAGTTCGTTCTCGTCGTCATCAACCAATCACAAACGACTTGTCCTGTGCACCGTGACTTTACAAGTTCCACTCTATCACAAAAGTCACGGTGCAGAGGACAAGTCGTTTGTGATTGGTTGATGACGACGAGAACGAACTATATAAGAGGAGGTTGTTGAAATAAACTTGTAGCTGAGTTCGAGACCTGTCTGTTTTTCTGTTACTTTTGCTCTTCTAAAAAAACACCAGTCTCAGGGTAAACGACGAAATGGTTGACTTCCACCAGCTAGCCTGTACTATGACTCTTTTTTGAGTTAAACGTGTTTCTACGTTCTTTGATATCAGTTCTTTTTGCTGTTGTTGTAGTTCGCTCTGAGAAAACAAATGAACAATCTAACTGGAGTCGATGTTTTGTAAATGAACTCGCCGGTTTAGACACTAGACATATTTCCAACGCAACGTATTTGGGGAGCTAATTTTATTTGTGGATTGCATTTACATTCCCCGGGCGTCGGTGCAGGGAGAAAGACGACAAAGAGAAGCGCCTAAGGTATGGAACGCGAACAAAAATAATCATTACACGCTTCAGAATATGTTAGGCTCAACTTATGTCGTCCTTTTTTTAGGGCAGTCCTCACGTACGCTGCAACCGCATTAAGGTCAAAAGAGTTCGTCGTCGTTTATCTTGCGGGGAAAACAACTGTAGTAATTATTTACCTTATATTTTTACTCAAATTTGCCAATCCCCAGTGTGTGTGTCTTTTTTTATTATTTAAGGCAGGTGGTTGTTTTAGATGTGCGTTTTAGCCTGAATGTAGTCTTTAAGCGTAACCAACCCGTGTTTTTTGTATCTTATGAATAAGATTGTTTCTTATGTGATTAATCTATACCTAAAGACATCTGCGTTGCCCCTAAATGTTGCAGTGTCATTTCAGAAGAAGAGCTACACTAACGACGTCAAACTTGACATGGCAGTCAGAGACGAGAATTAAAAGATAAGGCTTTTTAAGCTTCGTTTCTGAGCGGAGGTTTTTACTGTAGCTTAATTCCCGTCGAAACGTTGCAAACTTACCCGCACCTTTTTAGTTCAGAAACTAGAACAGTGTATTCCTCGCAAGGATCGTTTTACGTTCTCTGGCCGCCTTTTTGGGAATATTATCCTAGGTGCGTCACCCTTTTATATTTTCATTTATAATTACAGCCACTTCCTGCAGACTATGATTCGGTTTAAAGTATAGCAGCTCTCATTGACCAGCATGCCTGTTGGTTCGGGCGTGCACTGTTTGCATAGTGAATCATTTTAATACCATATCTCGTGTTCTGCAAAATTTTACCTTGCGTCTTTTAGGTAGCTGCTGCCTTGCTTCATAACGCAGTCTTTCAGCAAATGTGCATTATATTGAATTGTGCGCAAATTGTGATCCCCTGCTTAGATTCCACTACGAGCTATTTTGCTGACTCGATAGAAGTTTGCAAGATGAAACATACAACTGTAGACACACGGGAAGAACTGACAATACCGTACTTAGCTGCTGTCCACCAAGTCTCAGAACACCCACAAGAGGCGCTTATGGTCAGATTATATTACAGCAAATGTTGACGCATGTCTGATATCAAAACGCATGGTGCTCGTGCAAGTGTCCTCTTATAGATACCCAAGAGCTACTTCTTTATGACTCGGTCAATTTTGAAATGAAGTCCTTTTCCAATTCACACGAGTGCCAGTCACCATTCCTATTTTCTATTTCTTATCTTCGCTAGCCTCGGTCCTCAGTGACCCTTTCTGCCCATTTGCTTTTACAACAACAGCGTACATACAAAACGTCCCGCTTCGAACAAGACACTCACGGATGAGACACGCTCGCTTACACGCGGCTCAATACCTGCCCGCAAACACCATGCCTCCGCGAAGACTAAAAACAAAGTGCGATCGTCGTTAGTTTCTTTGCTTGTCGTCTTTCGGTTCTATATCTTGCGGCATATTTGTTCTGTCGTTTGTCTTCCCGAGGAGTTGACACTGCCGCAAGAGACGACTAATACCATGACATAGATCTCGTTAGGGGTCCCCCGATTGATTGCCTCGTGTCATGAAATTGGAAGGCACACAAGCAGCGTCCAACAACATGTCACGGAAATATGACGATAGTTCGTTCGAGCAATACAGTGGGACGTATGTTTTCCTGCTTTGTGTTCATGGACGCGAGTGTGTGAGTGGCTTTAAGTGTGTGTTTTAGATTGTAGATTGAACTAGCGAGAGAGTTTGCTGATTTCACGATACCTGTCCACTTGCAGGATCTTGGTCGCAGGCAATAGGTTAATTATCGGTATATAGAAGCCCTTTGATGTGTTTACGAAACATAGTTGACCGTGAGCGCCTTCGTTTATTTCAAAGTGGTTTAAAAGCGTATTCACTATATTACCGGTTCAGTTTTTAGATGAAACAAAAAAAAAAAACTTCTGGCCACAGTTTTAGGCGGTGTCTCAGTTATCCACAAGTAATGACTGCAGAAGGAGCTTACTTATAAAGTATTTTTTTCTTTAACACAATAAGTGTTATGCAGGTACGTGTTGTGCAAACTATCCTGAGGGTTTCATGTGTTCCTCATAGCCACAATATTTATAACGTGACCGCTTCAGTGTTAGGCTTTTGTTTTTTGTTTAAAACGATTCCAAGTTTTTTTAAACTACTGTCTTTGCTATTTTGGGGTGTTTTAATTTTAACGAACATATATCAATAAATATCTTCAATGAGAAATCTTCTATAGCTCTTCGAAATAAGTTAAATGATGTTTTTGAAAAGGCTACCGCGTATTATACACTGACTACATGATACTTCAATTGATATTCAATTCGTTTACAAATGACACGATAAAATCAAGTATTTTATCGACTATAAAACTGGCAATCTCACTGAAATTGTTTCTGCAGACTTGAAATCCAGATTGCAAAAACATTAATAATTTTTCAAAACCAGAAATTTAGATAGAATGCAGATAGATCTCCTTTCCTATAATCCATAAAGCAAAAAGTTATAACGGGTTTTTGGTAGGGGAGCAAATTGTCGAAAGTAGCTAAATACCCCTAATAGTTCCCGATTAAGTTTCGGGCTAAATACTTCTACTCAACTTGGAACGGCTGTAAGAAATTCAATAGCACCACACATTCCAAACGTTCAAAAAACACAAAAAAATATACCTGGCGACCCACTTGCTGCTACCCACTTGCTGCTACCCACTTGTACATGAGCACACTACTACCTGTTCAGGCTGTCCGGTCCCCCACCGGCGATTAAAGTGAGAAAATACGGCAAGCATGCAGCGAGGTAGACACAAAACCGTCACCCCAAGTTAATAACCGTTTCACAAGTTGGAGAAGGAGCGCCTGCACGGGACTCGATGTTCGAGCGAAAGAGCCGTGAGACAGTAAAAGCGGCGCTCATACACCAGAACGAAATAAGCAAAAACAAACAGAAACAGAGCAATCAAATTCAACATTTTAGTTTTTGTGTTTTTTACTTTTGTATGAGACTGTTTTCCCAGAAAATCGTCCTGCTCGCGTTTGCGCTGATGTGAAAGTATCCCTTCTTCTTCCTATTATAGTGAGAAATAATGCTGAAGGGGAGTGCAGGGCTGACATGCAACCCGCCGAGCAACTAACGCCGCAAGTGCACCCAAAAATTGGAGCTGGGGATAAAGGGAAGAAAAGGAGGGAAAGAGAACGGGCTAATTGCGACTTTGGGCGACGAAGACGTCGTTCTCCCCGCTTACTAAGCTGCCGCCGCCGTCGGCTGTTTCCTCCGCCCTTCCTCCTTTGATTTGGCTTTGCTGAAGGGCCCCTCTCATGGCTGGCCACGCTGCTTTCTTCCAGAGAGCCCGCGAGTGCCTCTCTTTTCTCTTGGGACTGCGTATTCTTTGAGGCGGCCCTGATGCATGCTTACTCCCGAACGCCATCTCGTGCGTGCACTGAGAAACGTTGAGCGGCTTCTGGTTGTACGTGGCTGAACTCGGCCAGCTTTCCGCGCTTTAGTTTCAAATATAAAACAAAAAAGAGCGAGTTGTTAGCGAGGAGAGAATGAAAGTTTTATGCAAGGTGTTTCACTGATTTTGCGATCTGTTTTTCTGGTTGAGGAAATATTGATGGTGCTCCTAATTTGTTTCCCCGCAATGTGATAGGGACAATTTGGAAAAAAATTGCTTTGTTGTTCCCGGCACCAGAGCGCACATTTAAGTCAAAGTAAGATGTGGATAATAAGTTCCAAATTCCTGACAACCAGGATTGTACAGCTTTCTTTGTTCTTTCCCGGTTGGTGAAAAGGTTTTTTTTTTTCCCCTTTTGTACTGTATATTGATTCCGGGATCGCGAGTTGTTAAATCTAAATGCCGTTTTCACCCAACAAATTTTCAAAGAACCAGTGCCCTTCTTATGCAGCCTCGTGCCCGTAGCCTTCACCGTGCAATGACCCGAGATAAAAACTAATAGCACTGCCTTCTGCGACCCTTGCACTACAGCACGTGTAACGATTGGATACTGTGTTTTTTTGCATTTTCGCAGTGCTGCATAATCTAGCGTTAAAAGTTTCTTTCGTCTACAGTACGAAACATTTACAACACCTTGCAATTCGGGGCCATTATGTGTATTTGTCTACCTTCTATAACATCACACCACATTTTAAAAATTAACATTTTCACATTTGCTTCAATCTAAAAAAAATGTTTTGCTTTTGTACACTAAATACGCGGAACCGAAATGGTAATACTAATATACTTATCTATGAATAAAAAAAATGGTGAAAAAAAAAAAAACCTCTTTTATAAAGCCCGCATCAATATAAAAGTTTCACGAATATCGAGCCCACGTTCGGTTCACTTTCTACGGTTGTAGCCAAATTGAAAGTAGAAGGCACCAGCGCTTATCGATTAGTGCACCTGAGTAATGTCTGTATGCATGTATGTCTCATCTTGTTGTCTTAAATTGTGGCTACCATCTGCTAACGAGAGAAGGAACATTTGCCTCAGGGACCTTTTCTGGTGCTCTTGAGCTCCCGTCTATGAATTTTACATATCGATTTTAAGTGAAGCTAAATATATCAACAAAGTTATTTCACGTGTTAGACTTTGTACTGCACATGACTGTGGACCAAACTGGCACTCAAGTGTCTTCTAAAAATTTAAAGGAAGTATTTTCACGTGTTATAGTTTGTACTGCACGTGACTGTGGACGTAACTAGCACTCAAACGTCTTCTTATGCAAAGTCCTTTGAAGCGGTTATAGCCATTGACTGTTGCAACCATAACGTAGTAGACTCGATTGCTTAGCCTACCGCTCTAAAACGCGCAAATAACGCTCATATTCTCATAAATCGCGCCTACCTTTGAGTCTAAATTCCGGCCACTTGAACACAAAACCTAGATAGTACTCCACGAACAATGGATTTGTTTTCTAGAAAAAGCAATATCGCCAGCGAAACAAGTCCGACCCTTTTTTTTGCGCTGAGCAGCAACTACTTCTCCATACGCGTCTCATGTATTTATGTTTTGTCATGACATTGCATATTTACCAAAATGGGTCACTTCCCTTGCCTGGCATAGATATATGTTTTTGTTTGTTTGTTATTGTTTTCAGTGGATCCAGTGACTATAGCTTCGTATTCAATACGATGCCTTGTAAATAGAAGAACAAAATTTCCCTGAAGCTCGCATTGAAGATTAAAAAAAACATTCTTCAACATAAAAAGCAGAACGTTAGAGCCACGAGCAAAATAACACGGCATTAACTCGAGGTATTTAACTTTCTGAAAACGACAGCGCTCTCGACACACAGTTCCCACGCTAGCGTCGCCCATGCCACCAACCCAAACCACAGAAAGGAAAGACGACGTTTCACTCAGCCAAAAAGCAAACAAAGCCCTCCCGTCAAACGCACAAAATGCAGAAAAATAAAACTAGAGTGACAGAAAAAGGGCGCTATCAAGGCGATTTCATTGTTTGGTACTTGGTTTCTTTTTTAGCATTGACTTAGCCAAAAGCAACAAACGCAACAACAAAACGACGACAATAATACAAAAAATGGCGTCATTAGGACGTCGGTCGGTTGAACACCCAATCGGGCCTGGTTTGGCAGGTGCATGAACGCGGGCGCCTCTCCCATGTCTCTGCTACTAAGCGGGTCAGCTTCCGTAGAAGAACCCAAGTTTGCCTCTTGCACTGAAAGAAGCAATCCTCAAACGCAGTATCAGTAACAAGTAGTAAAAGTTTCTGCTTTTCTTTTTTTAAATATATGTCATCGCTCTGATAAGACATCTCTTCCACCCCCTCGATATCTTTGGGTGCGTTTTCGTTCTGCGACGCGGCGCGTTAAACTATATTTTTCTATTTATTTTATTAATATTGTTGCTGAGAGGATCCTGACAAAAAAGGCTAACTACATATTGGGAGCCAAAAAAAAAAGTAATCGTGCATCACAGCGCTTGCAAAAGTAGGCAGCTTGAAGGACCTTGACCTTTCCTTTAGTACTTTAATCCGGGATACGGCCCGTTCGTCACATGCCGATTCGTCATAGGGCAACTGGTAATAGGCCCATTCGTCACAGCGGAACATTCGCCATAGGATAATTCGTAACTCGGGCCACCTGTCACACAGTAACCCAAAATTTGTCATGTAATGGTTCTGTTCTAGTTGTTTTTTTTTTGCAACATTTGGTTGACCGTGCCGAACCCGTCAGCAAGGTCACCAAGGTTGATTGCGGGCGAAGATTCTGTAACAGGTGCTGCAGTTCCGGGTTTCGGTCCGAAGGTCGGACGTTCGGAACGAAACTAGAAGTAGTAGGAAACAAAGAAACCTCGCAAAGAACCTAAGCCATATATAGAAAGAAAGAAAAACGAACAAAAGAGTTTATCTAAAAGTATCGCCAGGTCGTCATTGTTTGCTTTGTTGTTGTACGCGTGTCACCCGATTCGCCCAGATTCAGAAATTTTGTAGCTGCTTTTCTTTTTTCGGATGGCGGATGTCCCAGGCTATAAAAGAAACGTCATTTTTGCATGGGATCTTACTCTCGCTTTTGAAATGGAGTTAATCACAACAGAGAGAGGTGGCGACTATGCTCCTCCACGACGGACATTCTTACACTCGTATTAAGTCTAACGAATCGACGCTCTACTGGGCCTGCCGGCAAAGGACACTTTGTAAAACTAAAGTTGTAACTGATCTAGCCATAACTCGTATACTATCCTACTCGAGCGACCACACGCACGCCGGTGACCCAAGCGAGCTAAGTGTTCTCAGAGTACGTCATGAGATGAAGCTAAGAGCAGGTAAGTTGCGAAAAGTTGTTTTTATATTCCCAGTTTTGCATAACGAGAACCAATTTCTATATGTGCTTCTTGTTTGCAGTGGAAGGACGCCTAGCACCACACCAGATACTTTTGGATGCAGCCTCCTCCGTAACGGACGACACTGCCTCGCAGATTCCTGCTGCATCCACACTACGGCGCACGATTCGGAAACAGAGGCAGCGCGCGAATTTTGTGTACAGTGTACCATCCTGCAGGGCAGACATTCGAATGCCCGCAGAGTTTAAGGTAAAGTGCTTTGCTGCGTTATGTATTTGATTTCGTAATAACTGTTCCAACTTCATGCAGGTCACAGCCAAAGGAGATTCGTTTCTCCTGCACGACAGCGGCGACGGCGACAGCGAGAGACTTCTCATCTTTGCAACTGAGCGCAACCTGAGCTATTTGGCCCGGGCAACCACCTGGTTCGCAGACGGAACCTTCAAGGTCACCCCTGAGCAGTTCTACCAGCTTTACACTGTGCATGCAGTCGTCAACGGTGTAGTAGTGCCCATGGTTTACGGCTTGCTGCCCAACAAATCAGAAACCACCTACAGAAGGTAAGCACTAAAAGTTACAAAAACGGATCCCTCGGTGTGCCATTATTGTGATTTTGTCCACATAATTGTTTCTTTTGTTTGTAATACTGACTACACAAAATTGTTATTATTATTTTTGTTCAAGGTTCTTCGATGTGCTGCTGAGCCGTGTTGGGACCCACTGCGTTGAGGTGGTCTACACTGACTTCGAGATCGCTGCCATCAACGCCATAAAAGCCGTGGCCCCCAGCGCAAGGATCCAGGGATGCTTCTTCCATTTATCCCAGTCGGTATACAGGAAGGTGTGCGCTAGCGGTCTTCAAAGTCGATACAATGCGGATGAAGAGTTTGCTGTTAAGGTGTGCAAAATTATTTCGTTCTTTTTTTCTGTTCTTTTTTCTTAATATAAACTGCGTTTCATACAAAAAAATTATTTTACTTCCTGTGCACTTTCAGATGAGAATGCTGCCTGCATTGGCCTTTTTGCCGATTTCCGACATCCCAGAGGCATTCCAGGACTTGGTCGAGGTTTTCCCCTCGGAGGCTGCACACGTGGCGGACTACTTTGAGGATGTCTACATCGGCAGGCCCCGTCGGAACGGCATGTCTACAGCCCTCTTCCTTCCGACAGTTTGGTCAGTGAGGGAATCGACATTGGCGGAAATGCCAAGAACAAACAACAGCATCGAGGCTTGGCACCGAGGACTGCAGGTATTAATCTAATGTCTCCTAAGTTGTTTGTAGCAACAAACGCGAATTACATTATTACATTGTATGGACGGTGCAGTTGGTGTTTCGACGTAAAATAACTAAACTTTTCTATGTATTGATTGAGGGCGCAAACTTAAAATATATTGTCACGGAATTACAAAAAAAAATTCAAATTTCTTATTATCACTATCTGCTCGGGAATGAAGAGAGAGAGAGAAAGAGATGAATCAAGACGGCTACGGGATTTCTCCAAAATATAATGACGGTATACATGACCGCGTTTTATCTCTTCCGTCACCCATACGTTGTTCTATGTAAATATATGCTTCATAGTAAAGCTGCGTTCGTGCCTTCTGCGGTTAGGCGCGTACTCCGTGAGGCTATACAGTAATAACAGTTTGCGCGTGTTTTTCTTTTTCTTTCTTTAAGAGCAATGTGGGCTGTAGCTCCCCCAACATCTGGGCCTTCCTGGGATGTGTCAAGAGGGAGCAGTCCTTGACGGAAATGAAACTCGCTCAAGCTGAGGGCGGCACTACGTCTTCAAGGGTGTCGAAAAAGCACGCTGACTGCAACAAGCGCCTTCAGATTGTCGTCAGCCGCTACGACAGTCGCAACCGTCTGGAAACGTTGAGGGCAGCAGCCCGAAATATTGCGTTTTAAAATGCTAATTACTCGACTAATAAACCTTTTGTTTTCAAGTGTAATCATGACGCACTTGGTATTCACTTATTAATTAGGTAATGACTTTCATTGCATCCAACTTCGGCAGCACCTGTTATACGTCAGCAATGATGGGCGCCAGCCCGGTGTAAATGAATATGAGCGCAGTCGGTTTTGTAACTCACTGTACATCAAAGGTCTTGCATTATAGTCAGCATTTCAACAAATAAATAAACTTTAAATTTTCATTTCAGTGCCTTTTTTAAAATTTCATATGACGAATTCTCCTGTGACGAGTTCTCCTATGACGAATTATCCTATGTGACCAATTGCCCTATTACCAGTTGGCCTATGACGAATCGGCATGTTACGAACGGGCCTACACCCCTTTAATCCGCCTTCTTTTTAACGCGCGCTCAGCTATCATTCCGTGCATGTGGTGGTGTGTGTATGCGGTCTTGTTTAGGGATGCCGCGAACTTTTTCGAACCGAAGTTTCGATGATCGAATCAAGCGGTTCGAAAGGTTCGAAAGATTTCGAATTTTCGAACTTTCTATATCGTAAAATTCGACGGAAGTCGAATTTTCGAACTTGTTAAACTAAGAAGTTCGACGCTTTTCGAACCGTCGAACTTATTACGCTAAAAAATTCGATCCCTTTCGAACTTTCGAACTTATTACGCTGCAAAATTCGATGCTTGTCGAACTTTCGAACATGACAGACCAAAAAATTCGATGATTTTCGAACTTTCGAATTTCTTGCACTAAAAAGTTCGAAGCTTTTCGAACTTTCGAACTTCCTACGCCAAGGAATTCGATAATTTTCGAACTTTCGAACTTATTTATCGAGAGAATTCGTAAAGTTTCGAACTATCGAATCCTGAAAAATCAAAAGTTCGACGAACTTCGAACTTTTAGGGTAAAAGTTCGACGTTCGTCGAACTTCGAAAGACCGGCGGACGGTTTCATTTGAATTCAAGTAGTGAGGTACATTCGTAATTTTTTTTTTCTCGAATTTTTACATGCCGTGCTGCGTTCCTTACGAAAGACAATGCCGTTTATTACAATGTTCTGGCACGCTCAGTTTTAAAGAAATAAATTCCCGAAGGGGCGAGGAAGGACGACGGGTTTTTGACGATTGTCGTTTGTGCCATATTTGAAGCGGGCTAAAGCCGAAGCTATTTACGGTTGAGATGTTAAACGTTTTAAGAATGATCTATGTATAGCTTAGGTAAGTGTCGTCTTAAGATGTGATTATTGTTACTCAAGATGAGTTTCGAAGAAATATCCAAACATGTATCTACGGGCAATTATGCTCTAAACTTGGTATTTTGTTTTTCGTCTAAGTTGCTTGAGGTATCGCATTTAAATTAACACCACAGACAGTACATCTGTAACATATCATTGCCATCTGCAGAATACAAAATAATGTATTTATTGTTTTTTCACGTTGAGGAATAATTTTAACTCATGGGGGAAGATTTCTAATATTAATCAAATTCAACACGTCATTAATTTTTTTTTTTTTTGGCTTTACGTTTTTGGGAAGTGTTTTTTTTTTTTTTAGCCTGTACACATTTGAGTAGGAGAAACTTGTTTCGAAGTTCTGAGCTTCTGAATATGCAAGAATACAACACTTCCGGCGGGATTTTTATAGTTTCTTTCTTTTTTTCTCCAGCTTTTTATCCCCGCATTTATTGTTATGTTTATCTTTCTTTTACCAATGGCACAGTTATTGAGGTCGAAAAGACATAGCTTTGAACTTCGGAACCTCTAAGCATGTGACAAGTAGTGCCTTCTGACAACGAGTTTCCGACAATGACCACCTACGGCGTCTACGCGATCTTTTATGCTGTGAAGAGCGACAGTAGTTATACATACACATAAATAATTTCAGATTAAAATAAGCTCGACCACGCCCTCTTTCCCCGTATTGTTTTCTTTTACAGTCCGAAATATCTGGAAGGAGGCGAAGGGGGCTAGAGCACCCCCCTCCCCCGTTTTTTCTCTTCCGACGCCACTTGTATGGTAGAACGCTCCTCGACCTCCAGTTGTGTCGGCTTCTGTGCTTTTTGCGGGGCGTTTCCTCCGTCCCGGAAAATAAACCTCCAGGACAATTACAAACTTAACTAACTATATGCCAGCGTCACTCGGGCGGCGTTCGATTGGATTACTACCAGCGTGCAAGGGGTGGGGAGGTAGTTTGCCAAGTCGCTTCAAGGTTTTTCTGAGCCTCAACCTCCTGCCCGCCCCTGGCCGTTTCGAACTGGGTGAGTATCGTAAAACAGTGCGTTCGTGTGATCACTACTGCGCAATGCACGTTAAAGACCCCCCCCCCCCTGGGCTGGTGGTCAAAATTACTGATCTATGGTCACACGTCACTCTGCACTGGCAAATATTCCAGCACATCCGGGACACTCGTCGTCTCATTTAATTGCCTGACCAACTTCGCGGAGTCTAAATATCACACCCTAACTTTTCTAAACCTGATTTCGTGAAAACCAGTGAGTCGTGAAAACGTTATTTCAAACTGAAACTGTGGAGGAACATTAAAACCGGACTTCGAACGTTGAAATCTTGGACTTGAAAAAAATTCAAAATCTTCGAAGTTTTTTTTTTCAATTAGCTTTAAAGGAGAATCGAAACTTTCGAACTTTTCGAACTTTATGTAGAAAGAAATTCGAAATCTTCGAATTGTTCGAACTTTATGTCTATAAAAATTCGAAGCGTTCGAATTTTTCGAATTTTATATCCAAAGAATTTCGAAATCTTCGAATTTTTCGAACTTCAGATCCCAAGAAATTCAAATTTTTCGAATATCTCGAATTTTTAAGTTAGGAAAGTTCGAAATCTTCGAATTTATCGAACCTCAAGTAAAAGAATATTCGAAATATTCGAACCCGAAATTTTAGAAACCGTGAAAGCTTCGAACTTTTCGAATTCGAAACTCTACTGTGATCGAAAGTTACGAATTTTTCGAATTCGAACCTCGGTCGGTACGAAAATATCGAAATTTTTCGAATGCGAACCTCAGTTCGCTTCGAAAATATCGAAACCTTTCGAAATCGAACCTTGGGTGGTTCGCGACATCCCTAGTCTTGTTCACGCTGCTGTTGCGCAATTGGCATGGGCGACGACTCCACGACGTGCTTTTATTGGCGAGAGATCGGCTCTCCTTTCTTCTAATACGTTCGTGTTGCCTGGCGGTCGAGGCAGTCCGTATTTTATTGCGTCTGCGAGGTGAGGAGAATAGTGACGCGGTCGTCAACACGCTGAGAGTGAATATGGCAGCAATTCGTCGATGTGGCAAGAAGCAACGCAATTTTTTAAAGCCGACCAGAAGTACCAAAGCCCTAGTATTGAATGTAAACCTGGCGAAGAGTTTGAGGCTTTTACAATGTGTTTGCGCCACTTCCCGCAGGCAAAACGTGAAGAGAGTAATATTTTTGGTCCTCCTCCATATACGTTTTGTTTAGGTGGGTGCACGGATAAACATGGTTTTTGACGAGCGATTGAGTTAATATCTAAAAATACTCCTGTTCCGTGCTTTTGAGTGGTCAATACACAACCGCACGTACAAAATCTCAAAGTGAAGTGCTTTCGAATATCTCGAGACGAGGGACGCCAGTGACGCCGCCAAGCCAGGGTGATCGCAGGGTGGCGGCATAGCAGACGGTGCTATCCTACTTAGATGTACTGCGGACAGATGGCGAGACGTGACAAACGTGAGAAAGCAAGGACGTGAGGACGTAGTGCCAGCGGCTCCTCGGCAGAATAGGTGCCAACCAGAACATTACGGCACAAAAGACAAGTTGACATGAAGGTTTGGGAAACAAACCTTGGGTATCAAAGCAAGCAAATCAAACCAATTAATAGTGTGCATTACAGAGATTCGCAACGCGCTAAACGAGGCGTAATAAACAATTTTGAAAGCTAGCCCGCTAAAACAAGTATCCGGTTTTGCGCCCCCTGCGGAAAGCTCAGCGCCTATCTTCGGCGCCTGGGGAAGGAACGTTCTCATCATCGATACCTTGCCGTTCACGAATTGGTTGAACACGTTTAATGAACTGTTGGGTTTAAGTCGTTCTCAGGTATATCAACCGGGCGGCCCAAATAGGTAGTTGTAAAAGATCCCCCACGGTACCTTCGTGAGATTTGTCGTTTCTTTGAGGAACAAGTGCGCATTATTTTCAGCCAAGGGATCAGGAAGGCCTCCCTGTCCCCTATAAGTAAATTTCAATAAGTGCTGAAGTTGATCCTCGGTGGTAAGCATTTAAAGTACGCGCTACTTATTGCGGATTCTCAGAAAAGCAAAAGCAATGGCGAATCATAAGCACCTTACTCTCCCCGGAAATTGGGCCATGTTTGTTTTGTTTACCTCCGCACACCGTGTATTGCGAAAGTCAACTTAGCATATTTCGATTTACCTCTGAGCTGTTTTTGTACACATAAACCACGCCAGACCATGATGTTAGCAGATAAAAATATACCACCTAAATGAAGACAGCGTAAATGACATAAGATTTTGAGAGAACCTAATTAAATACTCTAATATTATATTTTGACAGTCAAACGGTTTTAAAGGTGATACTTAATAACAATGGACATGTTTGTAAATTAGAGTGTGCGTTCGACAATTCAATATATTGAATTTAAGTCTCAACCCTTCGTGCGTAGAAACTAAAAAATATCGAAGACTCTTCTGGTGACTGAACGCGCGTGAGATTTTGCAAAATTTCCGCTCTCCTATTTCTTTCAGTAAGCATTGTAGATGGGCAAGCTGGTTAGAGATATTGTGACGAAGAAGAAGATGCGGCAAGACTATGCCGACGGTGGAAAAAGAAGACGATGCCGGCGGGGCACGCTCTGAAGGACTAACCACCATATCTGTATTTCTTATTCCCTTCACTGTATAGTAAATCATTTTCATTATCACTGTAACATTTTGGTGGAGGTGGACACCATCCCCCTACCTCTCCGCTGCCCACGCTGGACCTCCGGAACCGCCAGCTTCCTCCTCCGGAAGCCGAGACCTCCATAGACAGAACATCTACTGACAGCCACCCACCCGATCGAGCACCTCCCCGACCACCGGATATCACTACCGACACCTGCTCGCCTGCGGACAGTGAACCCCCACAAGACCCTCACCCGCAAGCTCACATGTCTCGTGATACCACAACTAGAGACGCCGGTCAAACCTCTCAAGCCCCTCCCTTGGTCCTCTCCAAACCCCGTGACCCAGGAAACTTCACTGGATCCGGTGAACAGGATGTTGAAGAATGGCTTCTGCTCTACGAGCGGATCAGCCAGCATAACAGATGGGATCCAACTATTATGCTTGCCAACGTTATCTTTTACCTCAAAGACACTGCCCGCACATGGTTTCTCACACATGAGGAAACAATCACATCATGGGACATGTGCAAAGAGCAACTCCAGCATCTCTTTGGCGACCCCACTGGTCGCAAGCTGTCCGCTAAACGCAAGCTCGCTTCACGTGTGCAGTCACCTACGGAGTCGTACATGACGTACATACAGGACATCCTGTCCCTTTGCCAGAAAGCGGACCCCAACATGCCCGACTCGGAAAGGCTCCCCCATGTCCTGAAAGGTATCGCGGACGACGCATTCCAGCTCCTCGTCTTCAAAGACTGCACAACAATGGAGGAAGTTGTCAAAGAGTGTCGACGCTTTGAAGAAGCGAAAAAACGACGAATCACCGCAAATTTTGTGCGCCTCCCCAACACGACACCAACATCCACATGTGAAGACACCAGCCTTCAATCGGACCACATAGCAAAACTCATCCGCCGAGAACTTGAAGCCATGTTCCCTGCTAACTCTTTCACCCGGCCTACTGAACAGCAAGAACCGGTCCTCCCGGTCTCTGCCGTCCAAGCAGTCATAAGACAAGAAATCAACCGGCTTCATGTTCCAACATACCCACCTGGACGTCGGACTTCTTTCACACGGTCGGATTATGACTCCCCTCCCTTCAACAGTTCATCAAACCGGCGTGACCCCGCAGCATGGAGGACGCCGGACAACAGACCTATATGTTTCCAATGCAACGCCGTTGGACACATTGCACGATACTGCCGCACCCAGTGGAACAACCGCCCACGCACATTCGCATCGAACAGTTATCGGTCCTCGTTCGGTCACCAGTTTTATGCACCTCCCCGCCCCAATCCTCAAGATGACGGACAGTCCACCACTCCTCCTAGATACAACCGCTCGCCATCTCCACATCGCCGTCAATCATTGTCTCCCACCCCCCGCCGCCCCATCTCCCCGTCCCATGTCCCCCGTCAATCGGAAAACTAAGTTCCTGCAGTGACGTGAAATGAGACTAGCGGTAGAGATTTCTATGGTCGTGAAAGCCAGGTCATTACTATAGCATGTGTTCGACGGTCGGGCGTGCCTTTAGTATGGACGTCGAGCGCGTGATTGATGGGTTGTCTTTGGCTCCCTCTTGAGGTTCGTCGTCTTCGCTCTCAATGGGGGATCTATGTTTGCGTCTCCGGTAGGCTCGCCATTTGGCGAGGACTTCCTCGGTGAGCGCCGCTCCCGCGCGCGCTTTATGTATCAGAATTTGGGCGCCACGCGGAAGTCGCTGCGGCAGCGGGTGAATTTCGACTGGTACTTGCTCCTTCAAAGTTCGTTTTCGCTCCTGCTTGACCGCACAAAGGCGGGTGGCCGGATCGGGGTCGTCTGATGCGGGCACAATTTGGCTTCGTTGCTGATGTGCCCGCGTATCCCTGCACTCAGTCGAAACTCGCCCCCAAACTGTGGTGTTCATAACGCACGAGAGTCGTGCTCTTAATCGTGTATATTAGCGTCCCTATTCAAGGGGAGTTGCTGAGTCGGTTGATGGCTTCCCTGGTGTTTGTGTAAGTGTCAACATGTTCATCCGCCTGTCGTTCTCCCTGGCGCGTCTCTTCATGCAGCTTAAGTACTGCACAAAGAATCGTGGACAGTTCGAGCTGGTTTGAGCTTTGTTTGTAGTCATATTGGTGCACACATTTGTAGTTCCCAAGTGATCAGACTACCGCTAATTTTCTACTTCGGGTGGCAGCGTCCCAGGCTGTATCTGCATCTGTGAGCACAAGCCTCTCGTGTGAACGAGGGGCCTGTGCTCCGCGCGTTGCCTGGTGTACCTGGGTATCGCATTTCGTGAAGAGATGCTCGTGGAACTTGACCAGGATGTCTGGCCACGGTTCCAGTAGTGGTGGGAGTTGGGTTGCGTCTGAAGGTTATTGGTATAAGGTGAGGTCGAGGAGTCTTCCACCCACTTCTGTGTTCTGCCGGCGTAGCTCGTGGCCCTCGTTGCGCGCCTCGATGAAGTATTGGATGGGCGGAAGACCGGAATACTTATGGAGTTCTTTGCGCTTGGTATGTCTGGGCAGGCCGGTTATGGTTCGCAAGTATTCAAGGTGTTGAACTTGCAACTGCTTGTAGTGTGTTCTGTTCAACGCGAAGCACATTGCTACGTAACAGGCCTTGGATGTGAGGGTGGCTAGGCACAGCATCTTAAAGGTGCGCGCTCTGGCCACGACTAAACGATTGCCTATGTGCCGAATCAAGTGGACTTGCTGGAGCCATGTTTTGTTATGTTGTCGGATCCATTCTTTTCGTCCGACGAACTCGCTTAGTGGACACCGAAAATCCTGACCCACCCTCGGGCGATCAAGAACTGAGGTCTCCAATTGCTGTGAGGTAGACTTTGGCTTGTTCGACGTAGTGGCTGCCCACAATAAGGAAGCTGGTCTTTTCTTGGGACGGCTTATCGCCGGTAAACGGAAGGTAGCGATCGACTGTGTCGAAAACTCGTTGGATAGCATCTCAGACCGCTTCTGTGGTTAAACCGGTGCCCTTGGGCCCCACCCGGAGTGTGATATTGTCCGCATAGGTTGTCAGATTGAGGTGCGAGATCTTTCGTGCTTCTACTGCGAGTACCGTCATCACTAGGTCAAAAAGAACCGGCGACAAGATGGCGCCTTGCACTGCTCCTCTAGCGCTGAGGAAACTCTTGGGATGCTGCGAGCCAGAACTGAGTTCAAACGAGTGGACCGCTGGAAACGTCTGCACGAAGTTGGAGGTCCACATGCAGGCCCCGGCCTCCTCCAGAGCCGTCAACACCGATGATTGCACCACCTTGTGTACATTGTTGGAAAAAAGACCGTTAAGTACAGGACATATCCCTGCTAACATTGTTGCCACAACATGTTCAATATCTCCGGATTGCAGAACATGTACCATCATTCCTTAGGACGGGACGTGTTGTGGCCACAAGGTTAGCATAAATCAGTCCCGTGCCCCACTATGGTGGCACAAGTGCTGTTTGCTGTTTGCTATGGAAAGAGTGCCATCCTGTCCAAAAACGGCACATGTTTTGTTGGATACGTTACCAGTTTCTGGATCCGACTGTACAATCGCTATTCTGTGCAAGATGTCCCCCCAAATATGTTGTGATTTGTTTTTGCTGGCAAAATAAATTATACATTGGCGAACGCTCAGTTTGCTCCCAAATTAAGCGCAAGCAGTCTGGACTAAATGACAAAGTTTCAAAGCTTGTCGTTGTTTGATCAGAATGTTATAATTGATTTTGGGATATTTTATATAGGAAAACGACTGTCTACAAATACATGAATATAAATGGCATAATCTTAGAGTAACGGGCCTTACTTTCCCACTGAATCTTTCCGAATATCACTTATAACTTTCGAATAAGATGGCAAGTTATGAAACATCAGTATCTAATCTGGACTGCTAGTGATACATTTGAGCGGAGACAGCGTTTCGCAACTGTGCATAGCTTAATTTTGCAGTGAAAAAAAAAGCTTTAAATGTTTTTAGGGGACACGCTGTATTACAAAACTGGTTTTGTAAGTCCAGCTCGGCAAGATAGAGCGTTTCGGGAAGGTATTTGTATGCGCCTGTTGTGACGCACATGCATGCAGATATAGCTGGTGAGGCCAAAGATCCTCATAGTCTGGATGCGGAATCTTGTTTGAAAGGAACTTTTGTGGTTCCCTGCAATAAGAGCAAGTCCCAAAGGGAAAATAGTTTTCCGAATTCGTAAAAGTTCCGAGAAAGGTGAAGTATACATTATTACTTCCGGATTGTATTTATTGAAGCATTGCAGGGTGATTTCAGATAAGATCAACCAAAGGGTGGCTGGTCGACATTTTTAGACTTATGTTTTTATACGCAATTGTCTAGTGTCTGGTATAAACGAATCCGCACTTAGTTTTAATCAGAAAAAAGATTGGGGAAAGAAAAAGTGGTAAGGCATGAAGAAGTGGACAGTTGCATTAACGCACACTGTTGGAGGTGGCACGTTTGAAAGTGAATAACTACAAGGATAAAAGAATGATAATTCTAATACTTTTAAAAACAAAGTATGCTTTTTAGCTTGCTTGTAATATCTAGTAATGATATTTAATTACATTATATTTCTTTCTTTACAAATTGCCAAACATGCCTGCTCGAACGACAAATGGCAAAATTTGGAGGCCTGTATCTCATGAAATAATGTAATCACCATCATATACTTTTCAGGGAATATTCTGCTTATTTAGCACTATTATTTAATATGTATAGTACATATCTGAGTTATACGGTAGTCGTGATATATTTAGGGAAACGCGAAAAAAACACCAATATCAAAACATTCCGATGCAAAACAAAAAAAAAAAATCCACCACCTTTGATTTTTTTTTATTTATATACCATGTCATATTTTATTACGGCATTCATTTTATAAAAAAACATGTTGCATCATACAAATGAGAGAAGACATAACTCCCCAAAGTGGGGTCCGTTTTCAAAGACTACGCACTCTATGAGAAGTGACTCTGAGTTTCAGTTTCATAAAACTAACACACCTCGTTTACACATTTTTATTCAAATGAGGTCATTGATAACTAGAGTAATCGGTCCCACAGTAAAAGTTAGGAGAAACTATATAAATCATTTTACACAGACCGTAGAAAGGTATCATATGAGAGACTAGTGATTCGAGAAAAGATGATGCAGTGTGAAGTTTCACTCTTCGGTATATTTTATAGTTACAATAAAAGAAGTGAGTTTACTTCCACTTCACAAAAATAAAGATAGAATACTAAAATTGTTTAGGTTGGCTATGCTATTTCCGGGTACAAAATATTTCAGTTTAGGTGTGCCCATGCACCTGACTAGAGCAGCTTCAATACTCTCGGTATGCGAATGGATCGTGGCAAGCCGAGATATTATATCCTGCGCAAGGATAACGTTTCGTGATTCTCGTACGGTGATCAGATAACAATTTTAAGCAATCACCAACTAAAGCAGTAAGTTAAATACCCCGCGAAGAAAAGTGTTATTAATAAGATGTCCCTGCGTTCAAAATAAGCAGTCATTGGGGAATCAAATTCGGCGCTCTACGCTAAGGCTCTTCTCGCTGTACCCATTTATTAAAGTTTCTTCCAAACAGAACCGACTCTCCGTGCTACATATACCTCACCGGTTTCTTCTGTTGTTGAATTGTACAGCCGCCACGCGTGCAAAGACTGAATGCCAGGGAGGGCATTCATAAACAACACCGGGAAGCGTAAGGAGAAATGTCCGTGGAGTAGAACCATGGGAAAATTCGGTTCCCTCAAATGGCCGCTTTCAAGCACATGACAACCCCTTACTCCGGTCCGAATACGCCAGGCTAATGTCGATGTCGTCGCCGTTATGTTAGTACGCCGTCGCGTACTGCAGTCGTCCAGTGGGAGGTGGGGGGGGGGGGGGCTTACTACGTTAACATCGAGATAGCATTTAGGCTCTATTGTATTTACGTGGGGCTTGTGTATTTGGGTACTCTGCTGTTTGTCAGGGTGCGCCTTTGTGCCTGATATTATCGCCCGTGACAGCAGCGAGTGGAATGGCGACAGACATGACTGCTCAGTAAACAGGCATCGGCGGCCATATTTTGCTGGTTGAAGCGAACCCCTTCTCCTTGACAATGAGTGAGGAAATGCAAAAAGGATTGTATCGGTAGTTTTGCCAGAACTCGCGAGTGTGTCGCCTGATATTTCAGGCATCTATTGCGCCATAATAGTGATCTTCGTGAGTAAATGTATGTTGCTAGCCACAGAACACAATCACGCAGAAAGGGAATGCTTGATTATGTTTCTATTCTAGAAATAAGTCAGGAATATATGAGACAGAGTGAGATGGAGATAGAGGAAAGAAGAGAGGAGCATAAAATGTAGCTGCACAATAAAGTAAACAAAGTTCCCAGTGGCCGATGGCTGCATGATCTTTTCTCGAATCACTAGTCCGTAATATGATAGCTCTTTGTACGCAGTAGTTTCTACTCACTTTTACTTTGTGAACGATTGCAAAAGTTATCAATTGCATCATCTGAAAAAAAAATATATGAAATATATGTGTTAGTTTTACGAAACTGGAACTGAGAGTCGCTTCTCGTATAGGCGACTGCCAAGTGTAGGTTTTGAAAAAGGATCCTACTTTGAGGAGTTGTGTCTTCTTTATCACTCATATAATGCAGCATGTTTTGATAAAATTGAGTGCCGAAATAGAGTATAACAGGGTACCAAGATTTAAAAAAAAAATCGAAGGTGTTTCTTTTTATTCGCAGCGGAATTATTTGTTGTTTGGTTTTTTTTAAGTTTTTCTTAATATATTACGACTACCGTATAACTGAAATATATAAAATATATAATAAATAATAGACATATATAAGTAAAATACTGTCTGATAAAGTTATATAATGGTGATTAAATTTTTCATGAGATACAGGCCTCTAAATTTTGACAATTGTCGTTCGAGCAGGCATGTTTGGCGATTTTTCCAACATTAAATATAATGTAAATAAATATTATTACGATATATTACAAGCAAGCTAGACACAAACTTTGTTTCTAAAAGCATTGTAAATCTCCAAATTTTACCGTTTTAGTTATTCCCTTTCAAACTTGCCCCTCCATCAATGCGCATTAATGCGATTGTCCACCTCTTTATGCTTTACGACGTTTCCGGTCCCACAATTTTTTTTCTTCTGATCAATACGTATGCTCTGTGCCAGATAAAATTTATCGAAGTTTTTTTAGAAAGCATGGTACTATTTTAGGGAACAAAAACAAGTAAATAAAAGCTATTCTTGTTGAGTCCGTGCGCGACAGAACAAATGCATCTAGAATGTTAGTTTTATTTTATGTTGATTTTTACAGCGCCATTTATTCATACTTGTCAATTTACAAACGGTGTGAACTGTCGAAAATATTTGACCACACAAGATAGCCGAACTACATGGGTATTCCTTGCTGAAAACATTAAATTCAGCGAGCCTCACCAATCTAACAACATACATTGTATGTACCTGACGGTGCCGCGATATCCGAACACGATTTGAGAAAGGTGCCAAATAACACAGCGAATCCAATATACAGTGTCCACGATGGTCACTTCTCGACGAGCGGAATAAATTCGGCTTGTTTTGGGGCACGCTTTGAGGAAAACTGCTTGTTTGCACAGCACAAAAGCAAATAAACAAACGTGTGCATTCCGTCCGCATACCCCGGTTCCGACTTTATCAGCTATTTTTCGCGAAGACCGGGAGCATAGCCGGGAAGGCTTTTCGGATATTATCTCAAAAATAATATTCCTCGAAGCCAGACGCTGACAGACGCTTGCATTCGAATTTTCCTCGTGCATTACTTGACGCTACAGCGCCGCCTTTATGGTCGTGCTTCTCCGATGCCACCTTAACTATTAAATGGTCGTGTCTTGAGGACGCGCTCGCTCCAGCGGGCAAAAATCAAACCGGCGTATAACATACACGCACAGTCGGCCACAAATGTTTACGGACCACCCGAGCCGCGGCCGAGCAGCATTGCCGCGCTACCATGCGGCGCGGCGCTTGTGGTCCAGACACGTAGTGCGCGCATGCGCGTTCTTTGGTACTCGCCGGCGTGTCAACTGTCCCGCTTCCGGCCAACGCCTTTTAATCTCAAGAATACGATGCTGGGCGCCGATAGACACCGTTGGCAGCCCTGCTCCAGCTGTATCTCGGTGGCCCAGTGAGTACCAGAAGCCGAGATATCAACTCTACCTCCCACCGTCTCGCACTGTATTGCTTTCCCAGCTTAGCAGCATTGGAAACAAGCGTCGTGCCTTTTCCTTTACAGCTAAAGGCCCGTTCACACTCTTATGAAAGCTTTGCGACCTCTTAAACCTGGGTTCCTTAAAACTTCTTACAACCAGAGGACACACTGGCGCCATCTATTGGGTAGCAGTATAAACTCGGCGGTCCGGCATCTTTTTTTATTTTTCTCGCGCATTATCTGTTCTTTCTTGGCTCGAAAAACTTTTGTCAATGTTATAAACGATCCTTTCTATGAGTATTACGCACATTTGACCTCGGAAATCCCGCAAAGCCTTCGCTCTTGTGAAGTGCAGTTCCAGGGTCACCGCATAGATGCGCCACAATGCCATTGTGTTCCCTCGTCCTAAACAATTTTAAGAAGTTTTAACAGATCTCGTCTCTCTCGATCAAACTCGGTCGCAAGAGTGTGAACGGGCCTTAAGCTGTACATCACTCGTTTGCAAATCGTTTATCTAAACGTCCTCAAAAACAAACAAAAAAGCTTTAGCGATTGCAGGCGAAATGTGCATATCGCGCTTACAACATAACG
>JAZHYW010038283.1:0-31170 GCA_037355805.1 Ixodes ricinus
CCTTGCATGCTCTGACGACCTCCGGTAAGTGTAAAAATTGTTATTTTTTTTTTTCTTTTGTGCATTTCTGCCTGCATCTTCTACTGAAGCCAGAATGGCTTGTGCTCCAACGTTTTCTGGAATATCTGGTGATGTTGGGTACGCCCATGTGTCTTTGTTTAGAAGGTGGAATGCTATCGTAGCGTTCTTGTTGTTGACCACCGCAGCGTGCATGCAGTATATCGCTACATTGGGGTCATTACGGATGAGCTCGATTTCTTTGTACTTTTTGGCGTGGTGTTTTCTTCTTTTCTGGTGTCCAGGGCCCATGTTCTTGGGAATTGGCGCGGCTCAAATTATCGTTGTCTGTTCCCATGGTGGTCTTTGTTCTAGAAAGTCTTCCAGTGCAGGCGTGCATTGGTCTAACATATTCATAATTTGTCGCTCTGATTTGGGGCGACAAATCATGAATCTGTCGCATGGGTGTCTGTCTGTTCCTTCCGTAGTTCCTGAAGCTAAGGAAAGGGACGCATTTGTGTAGTTCTTTAATATTTACGTTTCGCGGTAGTCCTGCAATGCATATTCTTGCGTCGTTTAGTAAACGTTCCAGATTTTAGACGTTTTTTTTACCGATCTTTAGAACCTTAGACGAGCGTATATAACTTGGGAGATCAACGCAGTTTGAGTGAACGTTTGGGCCCCCCCCCCCCTTCCCCCCGCCCTCCGAGTCTGTTTCTAATTCTCCTTATTTCTGATGTGCCTTGTTTCCGTGTTTTTGACCATTATTTGTATCCATTTGGTTGGATCGTTCCTGACGTTGCCCATTATATCAAGTATCTGATGGTCTTTATGTTGTTGTTGTTTTTATTGCTTTTCATCGAATTTCAGTTTTACATTTGTTGGTACCTTATAGCTGAAGATTATGTATCTAGTTTTTTCGGGCGATGAGAGAGAGCCTAATCTTTTTAGATACGTATCGATCTGATCTGAATCTTTTCTGTAGTATTTTTTGCTGGTGTGTCGGGTAGCAGATATGTTCGTTCCTATTGCTATATCATCCGCATATACCTTATAGCGTAGTCCCTCTATTTCCTTTAGTTCCCATAGTAGGGGAGCCATTATAAGGTTGAACAAGGTCGGTGATTATACCGATCCTTTGTCGTTGGACTTTATGGAGCTGAGGTGTTGGCCTACTTTAATTGTGTATTTTCTATCTTTTAGAAAAGCTTTAACAAAGTTCAGTGGCTTACCCTGTGTTCTTTGCAGGCTTTGAAGGTTGGTGAGGGAGCGAATTGTATGCCTTTATGATGTCCAGAGCCCGTATATTGGGAGAGTCTGGTCAATGGGTCTGGCGACGAAGGCGCTGCAAAGGAGAAAGGTTAAGGAAAGGGAGGAGAACGCCGAAAGAGCGAGAGAAAGAATGGAGCAAGAGGAGACGACCGCCATCTTGACGCAACGCTGCCGGCGCCGAGCACTGTCGTGCTCGCTACGGGCTTATTTCTTTCTCAAAGTTTCGGTTCAAACGTGGAGAAACTTCATTCGTTAGCTTGTTAAGCCACCGAGGTATAACACTATATCATTTTCTTGCCAGAGCCTGCCAAATAAAAGGAAAGAACCAAAATTTGGATGTTGATCCAAGGCATTCCGCCGGGAAAATGAATGAAAATGGCGGCCCTCCCCGCTCAGCTGGGAGCAACCCAATATACCTTGAGCAACCGGGACTTCACGCCTCACGCCTCTCGCTCCGCACCGCAGGCCTGATTGGCTCACTTGGGAGAGAGGCGTTACGGCGGCGAGATCATAGACTGGCCAAACTCTCCCCATATACGGCTCTGCTGATGTCAACTGCCACTGGTATTATAACTTGATAGTGTTTTGCCGTGTATTTGAGGATTTCCGATTGAATTAATAAAAGGCTGTCGCGAGCTCCAAGGTGTTTTCTAAAACCGGTTTTTGTAGGATGAGAGATTTATTTTAGAGCGCAGCTCTTAGGCGCCCGTTTTCGGCTGGAGCGGCATCGGCGCAGCCTGGGGTTCATTATGAAAAATGTCCCATAATGCACCGCGCGGGACCCTCTTGACGTCACGAGTGACGTCACGAGGGTCCCGCGCGTTACGTGATTGGACATTTCCCTTGATGCAACGCGCGGGGAGGACGAGGGGGGGGGGGAGGAGGAGGAGGAAGGGGAGGCTGAAGGAGGAGGGTGAGGAGGAGGTGGAAGAGAAGGGAAGAAGGTGGAGGAGGGAGGGAGGAAGGGGAGCTTAAAGGATGAGGGGAGGAGGAGGTGAGGGAGGCGGGAAGGAGGAGGGGAGGGGAGGGGAGGAGGAAGAGGAGGGGAGGAGTCGGGGAGTAGCGGGGAGGATGATGATGTGAGGAGGAGGGAGGGGGGTGTACCTCCCTCTAGCACCTTCCTCCTCGCTCCTCAAGAGCTGCCCTCTAATTCGGCGTTACAGGGTGTTGTAAACGTCTTTCATTTTTTCTCCCGTTAGCCAGTCTATTCGGCTGAATACCATCCTCTCCATTAGTTTCCACAGTATTGATGTTAACGATATGGTTCTTGTGTATTGTGGTAACGTTTGTTCCTTTCCCGGCTTGGGGATTGACCCATAATAGGGAGTTTTAGTAGATCGTGTTTTCAGGCCACGGTATCCTAGCGGGAGCCCGCGCTGCCACCTGGATGCATGCTCTCAAGCGCGCGCCCATAGCGGTAGCAGGCCTTTGAAAACGGTCTACTAAAACTCTCTAATGACTTCCAGTTGTCCGGTATCGTGCCTTTGTTCCATATTGTGTTATATTAATCCTATCACTTTCATTTTGGCTTCCGTAGATGAATTGCGGATCTGCTTCCAATGATTTGAAATTGTACAAGTATGCTTTTGACGAAAATGATTTCTGGAGAAGGGGAACAAGAGGGACAAAGGACAAACACAAATCTTTGAAACACGGCTAGATGACTGGTGCGCGGCTAGATGACTGGTGCGCGGCTGGTGCGGGGAAAATTTTCCGCTAGATTTAGCGGGAAAAGTTTTCCGCTAGATTTGGCGGGAAATTTCCCGCTAGATTTAGCTTGAGGGAAAATGTTCCGCTAAATTTAGCGGGGAAAATTTTCTGCTAGATTTAGCGGGGAAAATTTTTCTACTAAATTTAGCGGGGAAAATTTTCCGCTAAATTTAGCGGGAAATTTACCCATCATTCACCGCCCGATTACGCCGACGGCGACGGTGACGCCGCTCAAGCCGGAAGCGGGCGCCTAAGAGCTGCGCTCTAAAATCCACCTGGTCCGCGTATCGAACCCGGGATTTTCTCCATTTCCAGTGGAGCGCTCTACAGACTGAGCTAACCAGAGTTTGACGTCAGTAGAGCAAACAGCAAACGTCAGTAGAGCAAACATGCTCTTGATTCTTCCTTTCTCAATCGCCGCCTTCAGATTCCCATGCGGTGAATTCTTTATTGCTCGGTTCATTCTCGTCGACGTTTTCGATTTGGTAAATGTGTTGGTCTGGTATAGTTGCCGGTTGGGGAAGATCAACCAGGTTTCTTCGGCCCTGACTTTCTCATAGTTAGGTCACGGCCGAGGGGCCATGTTTGGCACTGTTTGTTTGTTGCATGTTTTGCCGAACATCGCATCGAGAATGGTCCACAGCTGGGATAGTGACGTGTGTTCGTCAAACGATTTGCCTAGCCATAATTAGTTTCCTCGAGTGGCTAGGAAACACCTTTGACTGGCTAAGAAACAGGATAGGAAATACCTTTCGCAAGCGCCGATAGATGGCCGCGGGGTGCATATTTTGAGAAGCTAAGCGATAGGACGCAAAGCAACGGAGGTCGCTCCGGATTGGCTGGTTATGAGGAGCGACGTTGTGACGTAACACCTAGCGACCGAATATTGCTGGCGATGTCCCACTTCGCCAATTTCGGCGCCGTGCAGTGGGGGACGGCGTGTGCTATCACTGGGGCTCGTGTTAACAACGCACCCCCCCCTTCCACTCGCGGCGACAGTCTGTGGATGGCTCCTTACAAAATATTAAGCCACCTTTGTCCACCCGTACACGCCGCTTCCCGGCATCCCACCGGCGGCCTGAGCACGCCCTAGCCCCGTGGTCCCCCATCGCCACTACGGTTGCTAGGTCTTACGTCACGCAGTCGCTCTCTATAACCAGCCAATCTTGTGCGGACGCCGTTGCTATGCGTCATATATCACCTAGCCTCTCGAAATAAGCCGCCGGGGTATGGGTGCGCGCTTTGGAGGCCCCCGGAAGCTCCTGCCACCGGCTTTGAAGGCCTGCGGACGCACTCGGGCTGCGGTTCTGTTCTTCAGCCTGCCATGCCGTTCTTGACGCGCAGTAACCACTATAACCGGGCCTTAGGCGCACGTTGTCGTCACCTCCGTATGCAAACCATGTATGCACAACAATGATATAGCTCTGTCATTTTCCGCGCATCGCGCGCTCGTCCCTTCATGCACACGCTGAGTGACCTGATCTGCTTGAACCAAGGAAAAGTGGGTTTTCGGGAATGTTCAGCCCGCGGAAAAGCGCTGAGAGGTTGTACTACGCCATGCTACTCTATATGTGACCGTCGCGCGAAACGCTAACGCGTTTCTTCGAGAATCAGCGTAACGGCAGCAACGGTTTCGGACCATTTTTTTACGTACAACTGGAATCCAGGGTCATCATGCACCACTAGCCTGATAGCGAAATCTGCCACCTGAAGTTGTTTGGCAATGGCCCTTATTGACATGCTGGGTTCGTTTCTTAAAATGTTCTGCCCCTGCTGGACAAACTCGGCTGTCCTGACAATGTCTAACCGCTGCAGAAATATATTTCTTTGCTTGGCAACATATGCCACGTTCCTGTCGGATCGAAAGTTGTTTTCTGACCTTGAAAACGAAGGACCTTGACGCGTTCAAGAACGTGGCTCTATCCAGAATCGCTGTGGTCGGCTATCAAGCCAAGCAGGATGGCATGCCTTTCAATTGCTTGTGTCAGACCGCTGCCATTTTAAAAGTGATACACTATAGACATGGGATATAGATGCAGTCGAATGCGAAATCAAGCATGTATAGACAGATGTAGTGAAAGTATGAGAAGTTATGCACCCTGAAGTTTTGTTCTCAAATACCCCGCGCACTTGCACCACAGCGCTACCTCGGCCATAACAATCAGCGCTGGAAATAGCGCTGACCTTGCTGACTCAGCCCAAACTTCTGGCTACGCTCGAGATACAACACTGAGACAGCGCTGCGCCAGGGTATACGTTCAATTCAGCGTTCCATGAGCGCTCTTTCTAATGTTGATTTAGGCCTGCAGTGTATATGTGAACGGGCCTTTAGTTATATTTTCAGAACTTTCATCCATGGACCCCAGAGTCGTGCTCGACTTGAACACAAAAAATAGCAAAATCAAAATAGATACCAAATACATTTATGGAATTAATGCGCAACGAAAATATCCAAATAATGTAATAATAATAGACATTGATCTGGTGAATTAATTTACATTGTGACAATATAAATGGTTGGTAGACAAACACATAGCGGCACTAAATTAACACTAGGAACTGCTCTAATACGGTGCTGACTTGAACCTACCTCTGTAATGATGCAGATACGTATACATATCAGCGCTCGTACTACTAATAGCTCGATTTCAGCTCTGTAGCGGCAATGTCCAACGTTTATAGATACTTCTCCAGTTCCGTATCTCTCAGCGCGCCGTGGGAAGGAGGCGGCGCAACGGTCACCGCCACTGCAGCGCTGCGGTCGAGGATTGCCATCAGGACGATCGCCGCTCCTTGCGCGCAGTATTCAGCACGCCTACTGCAGCCCGGGATCTCGGCTGATTTCGCGAGTAACGCGCTATTATTGTAATTTCGGTCGTTTTTTGAACAGAGGCACTTACAAATGATGTAACACCGAAAATAATACGTACGTGCAAGCGGTTCATACCAGCCCTCAGCAGTTGTCACTATGCTTGGTTGCCTCACGTCGTCAACAAAAACGAGCGAGACGAGGATCGTTCGCGCGGTCGGTGTGAATTTATTCCATATATTCACAGAACGCACGTAGTGATTTAATGTCGCGAAAAAAAAAAGCTGCGCGTCGCAATCGCGCCATCTGGGCATTTTTTTCTTTTTTGTCTTACAAAATATATCGATCTTACTATGCTATTTTAGAAAATTTGCTCAACTTGCAATTTAGTAAAGTATCTGCAGAAACTGCTCATTCACAACACATTACACAAGCCGTAACACAATCAATTTTATTTTGCTTGCTCGCAAAAAATAAAAAAGGCTTCGAAATCACTCGCAAAACAAACTTGTTACAGTTAAAGCTCCACTATCCTGAAAGCAAGGCCTTTTCTGCCTCTTTGGGCCCTTATGGCACTATCGTTTTATTGGCGCTTTTTGCGTGCGAAAAAGTGCATACGTCGCGTCACAATGAACGTCGTATCGCAAACCGTCAACAATCACACACTCAGGCAGAAAACCAACAATCACGTAACAAACTAGCGGAACAGCGAGCGAAAATGCAAGCCACCGTAACCGGAGCTGGCCAGCTACACACGCGCAAGCTTCGATCGCAGCGCCCTCGCGCTCCCTAGGGATCGGTGCGCCCGCCTGGAGAGGAGCGTTCAGGGAATCTGAAGTATCTATCAACGTTGGCAATGTCTGCGGGGCTTTCAATAACTGACTAATTGCGGCGAGGTAGTCCATACGCGTGCGTGTATTTATAGTGATGCTAAATGACCGCGAGCCGGTATGCGCAGGAGCAAGCTTGTACACTCTTGCGAAATACCTTGTCTGATCCTACGATGGACTAAAAGCCAAAGCCACGGTCCGCCAGGTCCAATCGCGTTCCACTCTAAACTATGACATGCTTAACACTGTTAAGGGGTGGACGAATAATGCTCCGAATCAAAAAGCGCAGCATCATGTTCATAGCTTCGACAGTGCAAAGAGCTTGTATTTCGTGGCTTTCTTTGCAATGTAAAATTGATGAGTCCCTTAGTGCCATTCGATTCGAACCACTGTCTATCCGTCCCCATCAGTGATCCGAGACGCGGGCACCGGTAGGCGCATCGAAACGCAATACCATGCAATTTCTAAGTGATTCGTGATTGGATCTGGCGGTCCGTAGCTTTTGCCTTTAGTCCGTCGTAGGATGACACGAAGTATATATAGATGATGCCATACAATTTATCAGTGTTACTTTAATATTCACAGCGTTTCATCACATATACTCTGATATTGACTCTGCCAATGATGAACTGTTGCACAGAGGATGATGAGTCCAACGTGTGCAAGAACCACGGTGTGGAGGTAAGTCTTTGTGCCTCGTCGACCGAAATAAATAAGCGTGACAGCGTTAAAGTGGCCCTCTATTTAGGGTGACCAGACGTCTTGTTTTGGCCAGGGCAGTCACGGTTTAGGGCTCATTTTTACCATCTCGTCATTTTGTCTTAATGAAGATAGCCAAATGTCCCGTTTTTGTGGGAACTTGTTTGCGAAATCAGTACCAAGCGAGTGGAAAAAAATGAAAGCCGTTTTAGAGCGCAGCTCTTGAGGAGGAGGAGGAAGAATACTGAGGGGAGGGTATACCCCTCCTCCTCCTTCCTCCTCTGCATGGCCAAAGGTCATGCAAGGGAGGGGTCACATGACCTCAGAAGGTTACATGACCTCCTGAGGTCATGTGACCCCTGAGAGTCGCATGACCCATGAGAGTCACCCTAGGAAACGCTCAGAAGTCCCCTTTGAGAAACGCTAAGGCTGACACCTTAAATTTCTGTTCTGACTTTCACTCTTGGCCTTTTAGAGCGCAGCTCTTAGGCGCCCGTTTCCGGCTTGAGCGGCGTTGGCGTCGCCGTCTCCATCGGTGTAACCATAAGGTCACGTGATCCCCCAGGTCACGTGACCCCCAGGTCACGTGACACCCAGGACACATGACCCCCGAGTCACGTGAGACCCCCCCCGAGATCATGTGACCAGCCCCCACCCGAGGTCACGTGAGCCCCGTGAGTGGAGGAGGAGAAAGGAGGGTATACCCTCCCCTCAGTACCCTTCCCTCTTGTATGTATGTAGGTATATATGTATGTATATTTGCGGCGCAATCTCTTTGTATCGAGAGTCTTGTAAGACACGCCAATAAAAGCAAAAAGAAAAAAACGAAATAAAAAAGACAACGAAAGAGAAGTGGTTAGCACGTGTCTCCAAAGTTCGCCAACCGTCACTTTCGCACAGTCAACGTTAATCAGTTCACCTGACACCGTCGTTTTAAGTGAGTGTTTGCCCCTCCAGCCAAAAGTAAGGCAGCGGCTATTGGCCATCTTGGTCACCTTGGTCATCTTGGTCAGGCCCCTGATTTTTCAGTCGAGTCTGCCACCATGCCTCGAGCCTCCGCTTGGAGCATACTACATGGGTGTGTTCGTTGGTGAAACCAAGTGCCTGCTCCAAGCGGGCACCCACGACAGGCGTTGGGTGTAGTGCCCTGCACGCAAGCAGCAAGTGGTCGATTGTCTCTTCGCCCGCTCCACACGCACTGCACACCGTGTCAGTCACGCTGCTATCGTACTTGCTTCGGTATAGGCGGGTACGTAGGGCACCACCACGGGCCTCAATAAGCAGTCGACTGCCCAGTGTGTTCCCGCAGAAAGTCACCGGGGCAATCTCCGTCTTCAGAGACGCGTACATGTGCATGGAATGGTGTTGTAGCATGCCGCTCATCCAACGGTCCCTCTCAACCCTCTTCACTTCCTCCCGCACTGTGCTCATCCACTCCTTTTCTGTTTGAGGTTCAGTGGCCAAGCTGAAGATCTTAAACTTTGTCCCAAGACGAGTGACTCGCTTCCTCCACGTCGAGTTGATATGCTTCAAGTGAATGTACATAAAAACTCGCCTAGCCCACCGGTCTCCGTCCATGTACCGGAGACGTGTGTAGTACTGAAGCTTGCTGTTTGCCTCCCGCGCTTCAAAGGAAGACCAGCCGACGTCGCCTTCTACCAGTTCATTGGCTACTTGTCCATGACACCCTAGTGCCTGTCGTCCGACCTCCCTTTGGCGCCGCTCAAGATATGTGCGTAGCTCACTAGGAACACATATGACTGCGTTTCCAAAAGTCAGCCCGGGCACAGCCACAGCCTTCCAAAGTTCTCGGGTGACAATGTACCGGTCACAGCTCCATAGGCTCCGCCTTCGCAGTATGTTCCGCTTAGTTACTGAGGACTTCCTGAGGCCCTCATGGTGCTCAGTCAAGTAGTCCTCTCTGGCCGACAGTGTTATTCCGAGGTACCTGTACTCGGTGTGAAGAGGTATGGATGAGCCTTGCAGGATGAGCGATCCAAGATTGCACTCCTCGCCAGAAAAAATGACTGTCGCTGACTTGCCAGCATTGAAGCGTAGTCGGAGGTGTTCCGCTGCAGTTTCACAGGCAACTAGCAACCTCCTCATGTCTTCCACACTGTCGGCCATCAGCACGAGGTCATCAGCATAGGCAAGGCCAGGGAGTCGCCACGCTACAATATCACCATGTTGACGGTGTTCCAGAGTGAAACCAATGCCAGTGTCTTCTAATGGCCTTTTCCATGCTAGAGGCATATAGCATATATAGCGTCGGCGACAACGGACAGCCCTGTCGTAAACCTTTTCCAACTGTGACCTCGCCTGATGTCACACCATTGAAGGATGTTGTCACAACATTGCCGTCGTATAACTGACGGATTAACCTCACCCATGTTTGGGGCATATTAAGGTGTCTCAGCCTTTCCAACAGCGTTAGGTGAGGGACGCAATCATAAGCTTTAGCGATGTCCAGAAAGCAGCATATCAGAGGTCGCCTCTCCGCTCGCGCTATCTCGATGCATTGGGTCAATGTAAATAAGTTATCGTCCAACCGCCGGCCAACTCGAAACCCGTTCTGCAGTTCCGTAAACACGCCGGCTCCCTCAGCCCATGCTGTGATCCGCCAGTTGATGATAGTCGCGAATACTCTGTATGCAACTGCCGTGACGGTGAGCGGTCGGTAGTCACGCAACAGCTGCTTGTTTCCACCTTTTTCGAGATGAAGGTTACTCGACCGCGCCTCCAGTCAGTGGGGATCGGGTCATCTCCGCAGCATATGCGACTGAACAAGTGGGCCAACTGCTCTTGAGCGTCGGGTCCCAGGCCTTTCAGTACCTTGGCCGGGATTCCGTCCAGGCCCGGCGCAGTGCCGCCGTTCAACCGCGCGAGAGCGCGTGCGACCTGTACTCTTCCCACGATGGTAGTGTTGTCACTCGTCAAATTAGGTAGCGGTGGATCTTTGATATACGGGCCTCCTGCTGACACGCTCTCATTACCGTGGAAATCCTGTGTCGTCCCAAAAAGATTGTGAAGGTGTTCATCCAAGAGAGCTCTAACGTTGTGCACTACACCTCCATTTTTGGCATCGATCAGTTGGGGAGAATTATCTCTTCCATCCAGTGTTCCAATATAGCGCCAGAACTTCTCTCCGGCTCTTTTGCCACCCTTCCTGATATCTGTCATCACATTGCAATCATGTATCTGTTTTTTCTCCTCGACGATAGATTGTGTTATTGCCTTGAGCTTCTGGTATTCCTCCCAGAGTCGCAGAGTCTCCGGTGCTTTTCCAAGCGTCCGCAGCGCCTGGCGATGGTCTCGGTTAGCGTCTTGCCTGCGTTGGATGGATTTCCGGATTTCAGCATCCCACCACGGTACAAGCCGTCTTTTTCCGCTTGAGCCTCTCATAATCGACCGTGTGGTGATTGCCTGCCGAAGCGCATTGGCATAGTCATCATAGATGAGGGCATTTATGCGCTTATCACTTTCTTCGAACTCCTGACATACTGCCTCAATATCACATTCACGTAATTGAAACGTCATTTTACGTTTCGGCCGGCTGCGTTGTCGTTGGATTGCGCCAAAATGAAGTATGATACTGTTATGATCGCTGCCAATACTCCACTCTCCATCTTCATCTACAGTTATTTTTTGAAGACGACGTGCGAGCCTCTTTGATGCCAGGGCATAGTCAATACATGTTCGTCGGTCCCGGGCCATCCATGTGTGTTGCCCCTCACATTCCTCTCTGAGGTTTAGAATCTCCAGGTCGAACTCCTCCGACAGCTGTCTCAGCATTAGGCCATTGTCGTCCTCACGACCGTCAATCTCAACCAGATGGCCATTAAAGTCCCCCATAACTAACACAGACAATCTTCGATCTAGGTTTCCGATGTCACGTTGAACGCACTCCAGTATGGCCTTATTCTCCTCATGCCTGGCATTTCCCACGGAAAGGTAAAGGGTGCATACCGCTGTTGGTATGTTACCCACCTGTCCATGAACCCACAGGTGTTCGCAGCACGTTTCAGATATCCTTATCCATGCTTGTCCTTCACTTGGCCAAAGGAGGCCCACACCTCCTCCCCGTCGGTCACCCTCCACCCTGTTACACCCAGTCCAGCACCAAGAAGGGTCTACTGGGGGTTCCTCAGCGTCCCGCAAGTGTGTTTCAGCAACCCCGAACAAAGAAAAGCCTTGTTCCCGGAGTACTGCATAGAGCTCAGTCCACTTTCGTTGACGCCTCGCACTATTCAAATTTAAAAAACCAACGACAGCACTGTCTCTCTTCCGTGGTTGCCCTTGCTGCCGCCGCGCCAGAAACTCGGTCAACACTCCCGCTGAAGCTGCATGGCTGCTAGTTGCTGTCGGACCACTTGGTTCACAAAGTGCGTGAGCTCTTGTGATGGGGCACATGTGGGGTGCTGAAGGCATCCGGCCATCAAGTCGTTCAGCATTGGGTGGCACACAGGAAAGGTCTGTCTCGCAGTAGGCCCTAGAGCACACGTTCCTTCCTGACTGCCTGTCCTCGATGGGAGTGTCCCACAGCTTTGTCCTTGAAGATGTCCGTTGGGTGGTATGAGGAGTGGGGGCATCCATGTTGCGTGCAGAGGTGACGACTGTGGCGGATGGTCCCTCTGGCGTTGTGGGGAATACACAGGACCGGGAAAGTTCGGCACCGGCTGCTGTACAGTCTCCTTTGATATTGGAGGCGTGTTCACCACCCGGTGTGCTCCACTCGTTCTGGGACCAGAAGACAGACCTGGGAGGTTGTGAGCGTGTGCTTTTTTGCTGCCTCTGACCTGTTTACTACTGTGGGATGCGTCCCGTATCGTTCCCTGTTGCTCCCAGTATGGCTGCTGAAATTGTCCCTTCTTTGCAGTCCTAAAAAATGAGTCACCAATGCACCCACTCGGTCGGTTACTACCTGGCTACCTTCTGTGCAGTAGTGAAGCCCGTCCTTTTGCATTGCTGTGATGCTGGCCAGTTCTCGGCTGAGGTCGATAAACCTTGCTCTAATTCTCTTGCACAGCTGCTTAAGCTTTGCATTCAGGAGCATGGTCGTAGCGCGTAGTTCCTTTCCTCTGCCGTCTATTTCAGGTACTGAGCAGATGGCTAGTGATGCCTTACGTTTGGCCCACTGTAGCCTCAGACGCTCTATAATTGTGTCAGGTTGCTCGCCCTTCAGAACGTCATTCAACCCCACGTGCAGTATATACATGCGTGGTACATTCCTCGCTTTTTCCTCATATGTTTCGATAATTTTATGTACTACCTCAGTTGTGGCTCCCCTGTTCGTTATAAACTCCATGCTTTGAGGTGCTTGGACTTCCTCGATGAGAGCTCGAGCTATCCGCAGGACGTTCCCATCTCCGGCGATTATCACTTCCCGTGTGATCCCTCGTGGCGGTCGGATTTGAGCAGCCTCACGCGCCAGCTTCTTTGCAGCCACGGGCACGTGAATCTCCTGAATGGACATGTGTGTGACTCCACTTAAAGTTTTGCTTGGGACTCCGTCACCCTGCGTGTCAGTGTGCGCTGTCACATTATCGGTGTTATTCATGGCACTACCGGCATCCTGTGGACTGTCATCCTGTAGTGCATTTTCTTGCTTGTCTACTCCAGCCTTCCTCGCATCGTTCAATGTCATCGCACTGTGATGCAGATCTGTTTCACCACTCATCTGGTTCTCCCCTTCAGATTCCGATAGTGCGCTGCTTGTCCCATCTTCTATAACCATGGACTCTCCTGTCTGTCCAGCTACTACTGCATGTCCTTGGAGCGCTGTCACTAGTGTTTGCAGTTCTTCGTTTTCTTCGCCACCTCGTTTATCCTGCATTCAAGTGTCGATATCCTCTTAGTCACTTCAGACAGCCTGCGCCCGTCCGATGCTCGGTCTAGGCGTGCTGACATGGCGCCTATCTGAGCCTCTAGTTCCTCGAGCCTTTTTTCGTGTGCATCCCTTATTTTGTACATCTCGGCGCATACCTTGCATGCGAGAGGATATCTTTGATTCGTGTCGCCATGTTTCGCGTCTGCCATCAGCTCCAACGACCCGCGGTCTACAATATTAATGGTGTCATCAACAGCTGCGGCAGAGTCTTCAGCAGCCGCTGCAATGTCGGTACTCTTCGCGGTGGCTTGGGAAGTCCGGGCGGAATCTGGCGTCAAGACGGGCGTCGCGGCGCGAGTGGCAGTGGTCGGCGTAGCACCCTGAGACGGCTCGTCGGCTGGCCGATTGGCGGCAGTACAGGCCGCATGTACGTCAACCAGTGTCGTTGCCTTTGGCTGGCAGTGCCCACTGACCTGGGGTTCTGACGAGACAAGGTGCTGCACACTATTGGACATCGTGTTTGCAGGCAGGAAGCGTGTGGTAGGGAGCAACGTGGGAGTAGAAGTTTCCCCTGCGGCCGATGGCTCGTCCGTGCAGTCCATGGCCACTTCTGAACCGTTGTTGCCCAGCAGTGAGGATATCCAAGCCACTGGTCTCCACCTAGATGGGGCTGGACGACATTGAGCAAATCAGGTGTCAAGCCACCGGAAGTAAGCGGCTCTGTGCGGAAGTGAGCGCTTGTTGAGGCTCTGTAACCCTTCCGAGTGCTGGTTCGAAAAGCGTCGAGGGCGCGAGCATGAGATTTTCGCTTGTTCCATCAAGAGAGCCTCCTTGTGAGCGCAGTAAGAAGCGCACTGCAGACTCGAGAGAGTATCGATGTGAAGCCATTCAAATAGTAAACATTTCCTGGAGGTTCTCTCTGTTCAAGTGTAAATATGTCATAAGTTCAAATGCCTCATTCTCGGCATTCTAATCCAGAATGGGAGTATTCAAACCCGATCAAGAGACACAAAAAAGCATGGACCAAAATATCGATTGAATGCACTAGCGAGGCCCAGCAGGCACGCCCGACTTCGGGACAAGCATCGAACTTCCGGTGGCTTCACTAGCGCTAGGCTTGGAGAGCAGCTAAGCGCCATCCAGCCCCTATAGTCGCAGATCAGATGATCCAAACTCTCCGAGGAAACACTTCGTCTTCATCGCTGACAGTGGTGTTGCTCAAAAACTCTGGGCTGCAATGAATATCTCGTATGGTATCTGTAGGGGAACTCGCAGTAGCTTGTAGGCGCTCAATGAGTTCTCCCTTGTTTCCGGAGGTAGGAAGACCACGGGCTTTTAGTGCCCTTTTTAGGTCGAGAACCTTCATCTCGGCCATTTTTCAGCAGACATATTTCCATCTGCGTAGACAGCAAACCGGTATCGACGGGGCCGGGGGCCGACCAAAGGATACGGAGTAGGCGATGTGTCGGCGACGTCTTCGGCGCCTCGGCCGAGCGGAGCGGTGCAGCGGAGGTCAGTCGAGCTTCGGGGTGGCCGGCCGTGTGAAAAAAGCACGGCGTCAAGCACGCCGCGACGTTGAAAGGGAGGCCCGAAAAACCAACCGTTAGGTTTAAAAGTAGGTTGGTTATCCTCCAACCCCAAGAGCTGCGCTCAATTTGGCGTTACAGGGAGTTGTAAACGGCTTTCATTTTTTTTATTGCTTCCTCTATTTTTGCTGCCTTCTTTTGGCCTCGTTACGGGGTCAGTGTTAGCGTTTCCCAAAGGGGGCTTTGAGCGACACTCCCCAAGGTTTCTGCTAACACATTCCTTAAAATCCACAAATGGATCTTTATTTCTTTATTTTTTCCACTTCTTCTTTGTGCTGATACCTGTCAGAGTAGGTTAACGCCCTTAGATACAGTCATCCATATCACTCATGGAAAGAACCACATCCATACCACCCGTGTAAAGAACCGCATTCATATCACTCGCGGGGTGAACCGCATCCATCGTTTTAACCACGCATACGCATCACAGCCCGCACACCGGTACTACGGAAACCTAGAGCGAAGAACATCCGGCGACTGCAGAGCGGCAACTGAGCACGCCCGCATTCGACCGCGCCGCGGCACCTCCTCCTCTCTGGCTCTGTTCCAGCTGTGCGACGCTCCCTTCAACGAAAACAAAAGCACTCGTTTTGACGCAAACCTGGCGGTGTCTGTCTGTTTGTCAGCGCCGGGGAGAGAGGAAGAGGGGGACGCGTGCTGACGTCAGCACTGCGGACCAATGAAAAACTCGCGCGTGTCACCCTCTCTCTCTCTCCCTCCTTCTCCCTCTCTGTCTGGCGCTGACAAACTGAAAAACTATTCCGCCGGGTTTTCGTCATGCTCACGCCTTCAAAATGATTACTCGTGACAGTATATTCTAGAATTTTATCTCCCATATATAGAGTAAACTTTTTAGCTTTTCTATTACTCCACTTGCCAAGAAGTTTTGTTCACACAGACAAGTGTACGCGGCACTTTTCTACACTACTATATTTGGCATGCTTACGGTTTTGTAGAATGGGTAAGAAACCTGCTTGTCTACTCGATTACACAACGAAAAGCCACAGAAAAGTGTGTTTTTACGGCAGAACTGAATAGTAGCAGAGCCTACTTTTCTGGCTCGCTTTACGCCCACCTTCCTCCCCCTTTTTCCTTTTCCTCCACCTACCCTTCCCCTTTATGTCCCGCTTTCAACTCTGAGGAGTTGGAAACGGAAAACTATTTGGTGACTTGTTACTTGAGTTACGAGCTAAGATGTGTCTAATAATATGTTGGGCCAATTTATTTTGAGACAGGTCAGTGGCTATCGAGATTTGGTGTCGAGTAGCAAATGCGTTTAAATCGAGAAGCATTTTGATTGTATTCCACCACTTTTAAAACGATAGCTTTATGGGCAACACTTTGCATAGATTTCGACCTCGTAGAGTGTCGTCGCCGCTACAAAAGGAAAAAAACCTTTTCTCCGCTCTTGGCGCCAGGCCAAGGAAGTCGGGTTTTCCATCGGCCACGACGCGACGAAAGGAGAGTCTTCCGTGTCGTCTGCTTGAAAGACTTGTTTTCAAACATTACTCGCGTTAAGTGAAATCGCGCTTTGGCAACATCCAGTTGCTACGCGTTACTTTGGAATGTTTTAGAAACTTTTACCGCGCTTACCTACTTACTTCACGGATGTGGCTGTCGTCAGTGGCATTCACGACGCCAACCACGACGGCTATAAGCATTAACAACGTCGCACCTCAGTCCTCAGGTAGCGCGAGGGCACCACTCTACCCGCATTGTGCTACCGTCGCTACAGCTTTCGCTTTCGTTTCTTCGCTCATTTTGGGCGAAAAATACGATGTTTTTAATAGCTTGTATTTTAAATTATTTTATTAACTTTACTATGAGAACGGTTATATGGTGTCAGCGGCCATTCGAGTTGGTCTTTGAGACACTATGGATATCTAATGCAAAGATGACCGCTTTTCAATATTCTAATTAGCCTGCTGTGACTGGGTGTTACGGGAACGATCAGGCGTTTAAAATAACAGCACTTTTTGTGTAACTTAATAATGCCTAAAAATAGTTTTATACAGTCTCGTTTTTATTTCTTTGTGCGTATACTTTACCCATAATAACGCTCACGTTCTAGTCCAAGCGTTGGCTAATTTAACATTTATAAAGCAGATGTGTCCTTTATTCAGTGCACGCTCAACGTGGACTGCTGTTGCCCCATGATGTGCGACTGGTGGCTTCGCACCTGCCAAACGCGCTTCAGCATCACTACCTGGTAAGCGCACAGAAACTGATATCTTCAGACAACAAACGATTTATGGTTTTTGAACAATAGGGACTTTTAGGGAACCGTTACCGTGTTCCGCGTACCGCACATAAGGAGCCTTTGAAGCCACGTGGGACGCGTGCTTAAAGGGATGTTGAACCGAAATTTGGATTTCGCAAAACAAGGCCGCAGAAGCGTTGAACGGGGCTCTACGAACTCCAAAACATCACTCATACATCGATATCTCAAACGGATGGCCGTATTTTTGGAAAAGAAGGGCGCGATCAAGCGAGGACTATGACGTCACGATCCTCCTGGAACAGTTGAGAATGAGGGGAAGCGGCCTTGCTTCTCTCCTCCTCGCTTCGGTTCACCAGCTCGAGGGGACGAAGCGAAGAGGAGAGGGAATGAGAATCGTGACGTCACATGTCTCGTCGGCCTCGTCGGCCGTGTTCAATCGCGCACTTTTTCCAAAAATACGGCCATCCGTTAGAGATATCGCTGTATGAGCGATGTTTTTGGGTTTTGCAGCGTCCCGCCTATCGCTTCTCCAGCCTTGTTTTGTGCAGCTCCAAATTTCGGTTCAGCATTCCTTTAAGCACGCGCCCGTAGCTTCAAAGGCTCCTTATGTACTTGTGCGGAACACATTAACAGTTCCCTAAAAGTCCTATTGTTCAAAACCCACTAAATCGTTTGTTATCAGATAATCTGCGCTTACCAGGTGAGTGATGCTGAAACGTTGGAATTCTGTAGTCTCGGGAACAGCGACGTGCACTGAATAGGACGCATCTGTTTTTATAAATGTTAAATTAATAACTGCTGACCTAAGACATGAGCGTTATTATGATAAAATACTCTGCCTAAAAATAAAACGAGACTTAATATAAGATAATTTTTAGGCATTATTAAGTTACGCAAAAAGGTGCTGCCTGATCAATTAAATTTGAAAGCGATAAATCTATATATCGCGGATGTCGTGAGCGCAATAGTAAGTTAATAAAATATTTTAAAATACAAACTGACAAAAAAATCGTATTTTCGCCCAAGATGAGCAGTAGCACGGCAACAAAAATACCCCAATTAGGCGCGCAATGATAATGTAGCCGTCGTGGTTGGCGTCGTGAATACTACACTGACATCACGAAAATGAAATAGTTGAAAGCGGTAAAAGTTTCTAAAACATTCAGAAATTACGCGGCAACTGGACATATTGCCAGAAAACTGATTTCTTTAACGTCTTTCAAGCGGAGCAATTTTTGACCTAAATGCGTCGTGGCCGATAAGGAAAACCCGTCTTCTGGCCTGGCATAAACGAGAAGGGTTTTTTCAGCGGCTGACGACTACTGAGGTCGGAATGCAAGTGTTGCCTAAAAATATCGTTTTAAAAGTGGTGGAATATCAAAATGCTCCCTGTTTAAAAAAACGCGTATACTCGACGCAAATCGACAACCCACTGACCTAATTCTCCAAATTAATCCCTAACTATTATGCATCTTAACTCGTAACTCCAATTATTAAGTCGCAAATGAATTTTCGTTCAATATAGGTGAAAGCGGGGATATAAAGGAGAACAGGTGGAAAAAGAGGAAGAATAAGTGAGCAGAAAATTAGACTCTATTTTCATATAAAAACACTTTTCTGTAACTCGTTAATCAATGGAACAAGGTTCTGCAATTCTGCAAACATAGTAGTGTAGAAAAATGCCAAAACCACACTTGTCTGTGTGAACAAAACTTCTTGGCAAATGAGTAATAGAAAAGCTAAAGGTTACTATATATGGAGATAAATTTAGAATATGCAATGCGAAATAATCGGCTGAAGATGAGTATGACGAAAACCCGGCCGTGTTTTTGTTGTCTTCCGAGACGGGAAGGAGAGGAGGAGGGTGACACGCGCGGGACCTCATTGATCCCTGGTCTGCGATCGCGCACTCCCCTCTCTCTCCCCGGCGCTACAAGCAGACGAACGCCACGCCCGAAGTACGTCAAACAGTGCTATTTCGTTGGCCTGCTGGAACAGAGCCGGAAAACCTTGCGGCGCGAGTCGAATGCGGGCGTGCTCATTGCCTGCCCGATCGCCAGTGTTAACAAACAGATTTCCGTAACATTGTGCGGGCTGAACCATGCGCGGTTAGGCGATGGATACGTTCACCGCGGTGATATGAATGCGGTTCGCCGTATAGTTCCATGAGTGATATGGATGACCTTATCTAAGTGCGTGCTCTCTGACAGAGTACAGCACAAAGAGTGGAAAAGTATAGAAAATGGAAATCCATTTGTGGATTTTAAGAATGTGTTAATAGCTGGAGATGTCGCCAAAGCCCCAGCAATATGATACCCCCGTAATGGGCCAAAGAGAGGCAGCAAGCAGAGGAAGCAATAAAGATGAAACCGTTTGCAACCTCATAACAACAACAGGTGGGGCGCAGCTCTTGGGGTTGAATGCTCTTCTTTCAGCAGTTGATTTCAGGCCTCCCCTTTCAACGTCGCTGGCGTGCTTAACGCCATGCTGCAGCCAGTAGCTCGACTGACCTCACCACACCACCGGCCGAAGCGTATCGCGACTCAGCATATCCTTGGTCGGCCCCCGTCCCAAATCATTCTGGTTTGCTTCTCCATGCAGATGAAACATCGGCCAATGGCCGAACCAGGTTCTCGAGCTAGAGGAACAAAGCCCCGTGATCCTTTCCAGAGCTGGGAGGCTCATTGAGCGTCTACAAGCTATTCTCTACAGTACCGCGCAGTGTGCATTGCAGCCCTTGTGAGCAATACTGTCAGCGACGAAGACAGTGGTGAGCTGGATCACTGTCCTGGGGGGCTGGATGGCCTCTCCAGACAGCATGAATGGCGCGGGATGATGCTGTCAGGAAGTCGAAAGCTCTAATGCATTCAATCGATGATTTTGGTCTAACTTTTTGTCTTTGATCGGGTCTGGATTGAATCTATGACGGCAGAGATCTCAGAATGTTGTCTTCTCGGAGTCTGCGCTCTTTACTGCATGCAAGGAAGGCTCTTGTGGAACGAAAGCAATCCGCCCCTCCTTTTTCGAACCGGCATCAGAGTAACAACGCTCGCGCCGGGACAAACAACACTCGGTGACTTCATACCTGCAATGATGCGCCGTCAGCCCCTCTGGTAGTCGGCGATAACCGCGCCTGCGAAGTGACGCTGCGCAGTTGGCGAAACTCTACTCCGTTGCTCTCAATACGCTCTGACGCAAACGCGATGTCCGTGGTGTGCGGCACTTCGTGATCAGCGGGCACTGCGCCAGCAAAGGCAACGACACTGGTGACGCTACATGCGGCCCCTGCCGCAATCGGCCAGCTGACGAGCCCTCGGAGTCTACGCCGCACCGCTCGCGTGACGCCCTCTGTCTCTCCCGCGGTTTCCACCGTAATGCCGACGTGGCAGAAGACTCTGCGGCTGTTGATAACACCGATAATATTGTGAGACTGCGGATCGTGGAGACTGGGCAGACGCAGGCGCGAAATCAATATCTCTCTGTGCAGGGTATGCGCCGAATGCTAGAATGAGGATGCACACAAAGATCGAAGGCACTAGAATCTGCACGCCTAGATGAGCAGACGCAGATGACAATGCAGGGATAACAGTGAGCAGCGAGCGCCGCAGACACTGGGACATGCAACGAATGGCCTAGATGAACAGACGATGGGACAAGCACCATGGGGAGAACCAGATGAGTGGTGAGTCTGCCGGAGAGTGCGATGACATTCAGACGATGCAACACAGATGCGTAAACTGAAACACTACAGAGGACGATCCGTGCCGTAGTGCCATGAATAACGCCGATGAGCGCACACTATTGCGACGGAATCCCCAAACGGCACTTTAAGTGTCACACACGCTCAGAATGCGACTACGAAACAGCGTGGTATTGTTGAAGAATCACGGAAATCGCTGATGGTATGCACTGGCTAACTCTCATCGAAGAAGTCAAGCACCTCCAGGCATGGAGTTACTAACGAACAGGGAAAATACAAATGGTGTAATACATAAAGTATCGAGACATATGAGGAAAAGAAGAATACGTAAATATGTAATATACTGCACGTGAAATGACGTTCTGAAGAACGGTAATGACCTGACGGGCTACGGGGTAAACGCTAAACCACCCTAATATCTGCTCAGCTGGAAAGAAGAACTAGCGCTGATATGCTCGAACGCTAAGCAGCTGTGCAAGAATTAGAGCAGATTTGAAACAGCAATGCAAAAGGACATGCCTACCATTGCGGAAGTAGCCAGACGATAATGTTAGAACAAAGACGAACGGCCGCTAGGAGAACGCAGTAAGTAAAGTATCAACAGGCCAGAGCAAAAGAGCACGCTCATGACCTCAGACATCTAGTCCCAGAACAGCCGGAGTGTGAATACGCTTCAATATCAAGGAGACTGTAGCAGCCGAACCAGCGACATTCCCTGGCCTTAGGCATCCACCCTGTCATCTACGCACAATATATGCCCACACTCCTCATACTACGGATCTTCAAGGACACTGAAAGCATGGGATACTCTACATCGAGACAGACATTTGCTACTTCAAATTCTGGATATGTGCAACCCAATGCTGGAACGTACCAGATGGCCGGATGCATTCAGCACTACATGCCTATCAGAAGCGACGCACTTGTGAACCAACTGTCCGACAGCAACTAGCAGCCCCAATACTCCTTTGCCACGTTCCTGTACGGCTGCGAAAAGAACAGTGCTGTGATTGAACAGATTTGGATAGTGCCGAAGACGTCAAACGGAGATATTATATGTCCGAACAAGATTTTCACTGTTCAGGCTTCTCTTGCCCGGGACCTTCTTGAAATGGAACGGAACTGAACAATACAGGCGGGCAGCCGGGGAAGATGAACTGGCAAGTGAAGGACAACATGAATGGGAATATCTTAAACGTGCTGCGAACGCAATGAGTTAATGGACAGGTGAACAACTATGCACCGACAGCGGTATTTACCCTTTTCCGTGAATACCAGGCATGAGAGAATCGAAACCATACTGGAAATTAGATTCAACATGTTATCGAAAACCTAGATCGAAATTGTCTGTGTTAATTATGGGGACATGGCGATCGTGAAGAGCAATGGCCGAAGATGCTAAGTTTGCTCTTACAATTCGACCTGAACAAACGCCGAGAGAGGGCTACACATACGGCAGACATGTATTGACGCTGCTTACCAATCGGCAAATGCGCATCTCTTAAAAAACTATAGATGGAGATGGAGAGTAGATGACCAGCCACAGCGATAATCTTTGTATCATACTTCGACTGGCGCAATCCAGCAACTGGCTAAAACGTAAAATGTTACCGATAACGTGAATGATATTGCAGCGAGTATGGTTCGAAGAATTGATAAACGCATAATTGCCACTCATCTGATAGTATACCTCGGCAGGCAATCGCACGTCGGTATGAAACCGAAGCGGAAAGCGGCTATATGAGTGGAATGCTGAGTCCATCAACTCGAGCAAGACGCGGAACAAATCGCCAGGCGCCAGATATAGGCGACAGGAGGAATACCAGAAGCTCAAAAGGCAATAACGCAATCGGGAAGCAAGTACGCTAATTGCAAGTGATGACAGATATCAGGAAGAGTGGCAAAACGGGGAAGAGTTCTGGCGCGATATTAAGAACGTGAATGAAGACAATTTTCAAACTGTCGATGCCAAAATGGGAGTGTAGCTACACAATGTGCGGCTCTCTTAACGCTCAAACGGGACGACGCATTCCCGCGGCAATGAGCGTGTCGAAAATCGCAGCTGCCTGAAAATTTGACAGTGACAACACCGCGTGGAAATTGCAGATGCGCGCGCTCGCGCGGTGCGCTGCGCGAGACTGGATGGAATCCCGGCGAAACAGGCCGCAGGACAGCAAGCCTACGGTCGCATATGCTGATGACGATGCGGCTGGAGGCGCGATCCGTCGGCGCTATCAAAAGGTAGATGGCGCTGGCTGTTACGCTATTTCGACCGCTCACCATCGCGGCACTGGTATTCGCGGTAGCTATCATCAACTGGCGAATCACAGCATGTGAACTGCAACCAGTGATGACATTTACATTCGCGAAATGCGTCGGATAGCATGGAAACTGCTTTCTGGGTGACTAACTTAGAAACACCTGGTGCGTCCTCGCAATGCTGCTGGGCGACTCGGACACTGGCTATGCCCCAGAGCAATGGGTGAAGATTAATCCGTCGCTCCGCGACGGCAATGTGGGCGACATCGGTGGGCATCAGACAGTGCAGTTGAAGGTCTACGCAGGGCTCGATTGTCTCGCGCTATAGAGGCGTGCTATCAGTTACCATCAATATGAAGTGATATTAAACAGCGTGGCGACTCTGGCCTTGCTATACTGACATATGGCCGGCACATTAGTATGAACAAAGCGGAACAGGCAATTCTGCAATGCATCAGTTGAAAGGCCCGGACTGCGGTATGACACGGCAAGTCTCTGAAACGGACGTGTTATCACCCGCAGTCTCGGAACTCAACCATGGGTGCTGGTCATGTGGGCGGAACATCTTTACTTCAATGCTGGTGACAATCATTTTCTGGCGAGTCTTAGTCAATAAATCCTACGAAGACCAGCCATGCAGTACCTCGATACTCTTTACTAGAAGGAAGGACTGCTAGTACCATGGGGGAGCTCAAGGAAATCTCAGTTACCAGCTGAACGCCACTGCAGGCGTATAGACTGTGATTGTATGTCGCGGAGCGGTAATGGCGAAACGACGCAGTCTGTGTTCCTGAAGAATACGCGCGAGCGTAGAGGTCGAGGCTGACAGACATAAGAATGACCAATGAACTGGTAGAAGGCGACGTCGGCAGTATATAGAGCGCGGAGACTTCAGTACACGTCTCTGTACATGGACGGAGACCAGTAGTATTTGGGTATTCACCTGAAGGATATCAACTACGCATTGGAGGAGAGTCGCTTCGTCTTGGGACAAGTTTAAGATCTTCAACTTGGCCACTGGACCCTCAAAACGAAAAGTGGTGGCTGTGCGGAGAAGTGAAGAAGTGGATGACGGCATGCCAGCACCGCTCCTGCGCATGTACGTCTGGGTAGGTGTGCTTTCAGGGAACGCACTGGACGATCGTGGCCGTGGTGGTGCCTACGTACCCTCTTGAAACGAATGCGATAACTGGCGTGACTGGCGCAGTGCGTATGAAACGGGCAGAAAATCGACCGCTATGCTTTGCGTGCTGGAACACCCGCATAACGCTAATGTGGAACGCCGCTTGGAGCAGGCGCTGAACAACGAACACACCTATGTGTGTCTCCAGGCGAACTCAGTGAGCTCAGCACTGAAAATCAGGGCATGACAACAATAGCCGCTGCCGCGGGTAAACACTCGCGATTGTCATGTGAACTGATTAGCTTTGACAACGTAACATTGCTGCGCCTCGCCTCGTTGTTGTCTATTTTTATTTCGTTTTCTTTTTCGTTTTGTGGCGTTTTTTGAAATAAGTTGCGCCGCAAATACCTGCGTACGCACCATGCACCACAAGAGGAGGGTATGAGGAGGTATACCCCTCCTTTCTCCTCCTCCACTCACGGGAACTCACGTGACCTCGGTGAAATACATGATCGGGAAATTCTGTCCTGGGTGTCACGTGACCTGAAGTCGCAGGCCTGGGGATCGATTTTACCGATGGGAACGACCTTCAGAGCAGAGCGCCACAAACTGCGCTCGCAAGAGCCAAGATGAGATCGGGAACAGAAAATTCGTGTCAGCCTTAATACAGAGGTAGCCCCTCGGCTGGAGTCATGTGACCCCCTCGGGGCCTTGGCCTCGGGAGTCATGCCTTTCGAGGTCATGTAACCCCTACACGCGACCTTTGGCCATGCAGAGGAAAGGAGGAGGAGAACCTGCAATATTCTTCCCTCCTCCTCCTCAAGAGCCACGCTCACAAAGCAGCTTTATTTTCCACTCATGATATGATTTCATAAATAGCCCTGCGCGGTTTATTTGATATCTTAAGACAAGAAAATGAGCCCTAAATACGTGACTGCACCAATCTGGTCACCTAAATAGAGACACTTTAACGCTGTCACGCAGACAAAGACACACACACCGTGGTGCCGCATTGGACTCATCATCCTCTGATACTAACCAGTTCATCGTGAAACGCTATATGTGATGAAACGCTGTGAATATTAAAAGTAACACTGATAAATTGTATGAAATCTCTCTCGTGTCGACTACGACGGACTAAAGGCAAAGCTACGGACGCCAGATCCAATCACGGAATCGCACAAAGTACCATGTTGACAAATGCGCCTACCGAAATACCGCAGATCCTGATGAGACTGAATAGGTACGAATAGTTTCGAATCGAAATGGCACTAAAGGACTCATCAATACTACAAATTGCGAAATTTTTTTGAAATACAAGCTCTTGCGCTGTCGAGCTATGATGATGCTGGTCAGACGTGGCTCGTCACTTTAACAGTGTTAGCATGTCATGAACTGACCTGGCAGACCGTGGCGCAGCACAGTATCCCGGAACGGAAAAGGTGTACAAACTGCTCGCGTCATTGTAATCGCAAATTCCGCGCGCGCGTCTCATCAGTGATAGCCCGCGTTCTCAACATTTATATTCGCTTCTCCGAACACTCTGAACTCAGCTGAGATGAGACTGCGGTAAGCGTATGCCAGCCAGGCAACTCCGAGCAATGGTGGGCTTGCGGCCTCGCTCGCTGTGCGCTGTGCGTGATCTGTTGGTTTTTCTGCCCCTTCGAAGATGATATGGCAATATTACGACGTTCATGTGTTGACATGACATGCACTTTTTCGCACTTAAAAGTGCCAGAAGAAACATTATAAGAGCTGAAAAGAGGAAAGGCAAACGCAGCAGTGGAGCTGGCAAACCGGCAGACTGCGGTATTTTGCGAGTGCGTAATTGAACTATGTTATTTGTGTGTTGTGGCTGTGTTTTACTTTAAGTACAAGTTAACAAATCTTCAAAACATAGATTAAGATCGATATATTTTAACGAGACAAAAGATACTTAGGCGCGGTGCCGCCTTTTTTTGCGACATGCATCCTGCATTGCGTTCTGCCAGATATATGGAATAAATCCACCGACAGCGATCCTCGTCAGCAATGAACGGCGATGAGAACAATATACGCGCGAGGTAGACTGGCCGCTGCATACATGTATTTTCGTGACATCATTTACCAGAGATTACCTGTTCAAAGAACGACCAGTAAAATAATAGCGCGTGCGAAATCCGGATCCCAGGCGTGCAGCGACAACGCGCAGGGCGATCATCTGATGGCAACCGCCTTCGACCGCAGCGCTGCGTGAGCACCGAAGACATCCCACGGGAGCGCGCCGAAGAGATACGGAAACAGAGCGTTGGTTTGATACGCTGCAAGTGAATCCGGGCTATGCCAGAGCGCGATATATGCGTATCTGCATCTACAGAGGTAGGGATGAGTCAACAGAGCAGTTCTAGTGTTAATTTAGTGCCGCTATGGTAATATGTGCTCGCAATAGCGAATAATTCACCAGATCAATGTCTACATTATTTGGGTGCGCATTCTTTGTGTTAAGTCGAACTCTGGCAATAAGGCCCATTCTATACACTTCTGGGCCTAAATCAGCGCGATGAAAGGCGCTTATGGAAACGCTGGGTAGACATTACTGGCGCAGCCAGTGACCTCGGCGTAATACCGGGCTGGTATCAACAGCATGGCAGCGCGATTGTTATGGCAATTGCTGTCTAATTCGTCTGAGCAAAACTTCGGGTGCATAACTTCTCACTCACTACGGCTCTGTCTATACGTGCTGATTTCGCATTCGACCATCTATATCCCATGTCTATCAGTGGCGGCGGTCTATTACATGGCTGGTGAAAGGCATGCCATCTGCAACTGATAGCCGACCTGCTGACACTGGCGTTGGCGGAGCGCGTCGAAATTCGCGTTTCAGGTCGAAGCGCTCGGATCCGGAAGAACGTGGCCTGTTATGGCAAGAAGATATGATTTCGCGGCGGTTAGATGTCAGGGCAACTGGAGTTTGTCAGCAGGGCAGATTTGTTACAGAGGCGAACCCAGCCTGTATCAGTAAGGCCGACCCAACAAACAAACTCAGGTGGCAGATTTCATATCAATTTGATGTTATGATGACCTGGATTCCAGTTGGCCGTGAAAGATGGTACAGGCACCGTTAACGCCGACCGCTGAAGAGCCGCTGGCGTGCGATTTTCGCATATGGAGAACGTAGTTAAATACAACTCTCTCAGCGCTTTCCGCAGTATAACGATCAGATGCACTCAGCGGCGGCGCGCGATGCGCGGAAAATGACGGAATTATCGGTGTTGATACGTATGGTTTGCATGCAGACGAACTGACAGCGCTGCAAAACCGGTTACTATCGTTGCCGGTGGCATGAGCGAGCTGAAAGACAGAACCGCTGGCAATCCGCAGGCTATCAAAGCCGGTGGCGGAAACTCAGGGAATCTGGCGCGCTGCGGCTTATTTCGGAAGCTGGTGATATGACATGAACAGCAGCGTCACAAGATTGTGGTGCAGAGGCGACGCGGGCAGCTGACCGCCAACAGTAGGGCTACAGAACGGCAATGTACAGGCATGGTTATGGCATCTTTATGGGTATCTGAACATGCTGCGGAGTGGAAAGGGCTGTGAATACGCCGTCCCCTGCCTGGCGGGAAGTGGGACATCGCCAGCTCTTCGGTCGCGGCAAGTGTTGCATGCAGGCGATAATATCGCTGGCCAATCGAGCATTACGTGCTGCGTCTATCGCTGGCTATCAAAATATGCTGCCCGCTGTCTCGGCTTGCGAAAAGGCTATTTCTGTCATGACTGTAGCCGGTGGGCTCTGTCGAGGAAACAGACATGACCGAACAGTCATTTGGTGACACGTCGTCTCGATAAGTGTTCGCAAAACACAACAAACGATTATGTAACAACATGAAAGTCGGATAAGCGTTGATAAACCGGCAATGAACCAACTTACGTACAAATCGAGAACGGCTTCGAGCAATAAAGAATTCTGTAAGTAGGCGGCGCGATGAAATCAAAACATGTTTCTCTGACGACTGCTGTTTGCTCTACTGACGATCAAACTCTGGTGAAAGTCTGCTCCGCTGAAAATGGAGAAATCCCAGGTTCGGACCAGGTGGATACAAACGCAACTCGACATACCGGCTTGAGCATCGTAATCAGGCGGTGAATGTGATATTCCAGCAATTTTCACTAGAACAGTAGAAAATTTCCCAGAAAATTTCTCCACTAAATTTAGCGGAACTACGCCCCGAATTTCCCCGCCAAATCTAGCGCTTTTCCGCTTCATTCCCCGCGCAGCCGCGCGAATCATTAGCCGCGCGCCATCTGGCCGTGTTTAAGATTTGTGTTGCGATACTGTCCTCTTGTTCCCGCTCTCCGAATCATTTTCGTCAAGCATATATGCAATTTCAAATCGTGAAGCACCGTCAATTCTACGGCACCAAATGAGAGTGATGAATTAATAACACAATATAGATGAGCACGATACCAGACAACTGAAGCGTATAGAAGAAGTGTAGACGTTTTAGCGCACCTGCTATAGGCGCAGCAAACATGCATCCGAATGGCAACGCTTCCAACAAGACCGTGACTGAAAAACACGATCTATAAAACTCCTACTTCGTCAATCCCCCAAGCCGGAAAACGTACAACACAAGAACCCTGTCGATAACATCAATACTATGAAACTAATAGAGTGGTATTCAGCCGAATAACAGCCCCAACTGGAGAAAAAATGAAGACGACTACAACACCCTGCTAATAGAGCGCTCTGAGAGGAGGAGAGTAGAGAGAGAGATTTCCTCACCACATCATCATCCTCCCGACTCGCCGCCGCCATACTTCCTCCCCTCCCGCCCTCCTCCTCCTCCTCATCCTTTAAGCTCTTCTTCCTTCTCTTCCGCCACTCTCACCCTCCTCCTTCTTCCCCTTCCTCTCCTCCCCCTCGCTCGGCTCCTCCCCGCGCGTTACATCGAAATGTCCAATGGTAGCATAGGCCTCGTGACGTCACTCGTGACATCAAAAAATCCCGCGCATTCATCTGGGTAGCCTATAATGTTGCGGCTGCCAATGCCGCTCAAACAGGCGCTGAAACATCTCGTAAATCTCTCATCTACAAAACATTTTAAAACACCCAAGATACGGACAACCAATGTCAATCGGAAATCGCAAATACACGGCAAACATATCAGAGATATATACAGTGAGCTTATTATTTATCTTTTAGAGCCATATATGGAGGACTGTGATCTATGATCTCGCCGCCGCTCCCAAGTGAAGCCAATCAGCCTGCGTGCAGAAAGAGCATTAGTTGCTCAGGTATGATTAGGTTGGAGAATTTTCATTCATTCATTCCCGGCGAATACTAGTCAACATCCAAGAGTACAGTTCTTGCTGACTGGCGAACTCGCTGAAAATGATAGTGTTATACCTCGGTGAAGCAACAACAGCGAATGTGGTTTCTCTACGTTTGAACCGAAACGAGGAAAGGAACAAGCCCGCTTAGACGACTGCGTCAGATCAGCGGTCGTCTCCTCTTGTATTCTTTCTCTCGGCTCTCGGCGTTCTCATCGCTCATGCTCTCTTGCAGCCTTCGTCGCCGAACAGCGCCTCCAATATACGGCTTCTGGACATCATAAAGTATACAATTCCTCACCAACTCAAACCCCAAAGCAGGGTAAACCCACTGAACACTGTTAAAGCTTTTCTAAAAAAATGGAGAAATACACAAGAAATAGGCCACCTCAGCTCTGAAATCCAACAAGGATCGTATACAGACACTAACTCTACTATAAGGAACTAAAGAAATGAGGACTACTTCTAGTACTTCGCGTGATACTCAACAGCAAGGAACAGACATATGCTACACGCAGCAAAAAATACTGCAGAAAGATTCGATCGAATCGATACGTATCTAAAAAAATTAGGCTCTCATCACCGGGAAAGACTAGATACCTCTTCGAGCACAAAGACGCAGCAAATGTAAAACTGAAATTTGACAGTAATAAACAACAACAATAAAGACATAAAGATTACTTGATATAACAGACAACGTCGGTATCAATGTAAATGGATACAAATAATGGCAAAATATGGAAACAAATCGAAAATAAGGTAAAAACAGACTCGGAGGGCGGAGAAAAGAGCGTTCACTCAGGCTGCGTTGATCCCAAGAGTACCTGCGCTCGTCTAGCTCCTCGGTAAGCATGCAAAAATCTGGGACGTTTAACAACAACGTGCAGTTTACCACAGACATAAATATTAAGGGCTACATGCGTCCCCTTTCATACAACTTCGAAGACACCCATCAAACGTATGACTAGAGTATGAATGCCGTTAATACGCATACTACACTGGGAAGACAAGTGGAACACCATGGAGCAACATTAATTTGAGCAACACTCAAATTCTCAGCATGGTACAAGACGACTTACCGCCAAAAGTACAGAAAATCGGCTCATCCATAATGACTAACCAACGGTACATGTACCGTCAAACTGGAAATGGCGTTCACCTACAAACAAGGAACACATGCGTACCCAACATCCGCGAATATTCAAGCTTACTGGGCACAAGCCATTCTGGCTTCGTAGAAGATACTGACGAAAATCACAAAGAAAAGATAACAGACCTACACTTACCGGAGATAAATCAATGCAAGGCTACACCAAACGCCCGATACTGAAGATTGCAATAACGAGGAAGAACGAGCTCTCCTGGAGAAGCCTACCCGAGACGCAAGGAAATCAGGAAATGGGCCAACAACAAAGTCGCGAAGAAGCGGAACAAATCCTTTCCGGCAACGACTTCAATCTACTCTCATGGTAAGAACGATTGGAATAATGAACATGTTGGCAACCATCGAAATGAACAAAGTGCAACAAAGAGCAGATCTAAAAGAACAAGACTCCAACTCTAAATCAGGTGATATCAAACTATCTTGAAGATGACAAACCTGGCAGAGCCCTTCTTCCACCTTCTCAAAATGAAGAAGAACAAAGACGTACACAAGATCAATCCTGCTTTGCAGAAACGAACACTGGCTCTCTATGGACAGAACGATTCAGCAAAGGAGGAATCACTTTGGTAGCGTGCAGTTTTCTATTGTGAATAGGCAACCTCATTAAACAAATAAATATATAATAAATCATATATAAATAATATATTTATTCGTTGAAG
>JAZHYW010038285.1:0-12569 GCA_037355805.1 Ixodes ricinus
CGGATCCGCTGTTAGAGTAAGTGTTGGTTGGAGGTTTTTAATTGACTCAATATATGCATTACGTCATCGTTAGAAGTTGAAATAAAAACAATTATTTTGTAGATGTTATGGGTTTTCTGGCAAAGCTCTAATATTCTAGTGCTAATATTAATTTCCCTAACTACATCTTGATTTATTGTACATACTCATGAACGGATGAAAACATGTGAATTGAACTATTTGAATGGCACAAATCAAAGTATAACATATAAGGCTTTACATTTCAAACATGATATGGCAGTAAAATCTATTATGTTACTATACCTCACGTTTTCTTGCAATCCGTTACACTGAATACAGTGAATTTATAGTAAATGTAATGCATTACAATTATTCGTGTATAAATGTAATCCATGCAATTACACTCGATAAAAAGTAGCTAGCGGCATCATTACAAACAATATTACGTATTTAAAACATCTAGTTTAAAAGTGCATATGCCATCTTGTAAACAAATCAGCACAAAAAGTGTTTATGTGTATACTTAAAAAACACAGATATTTCTTGAAAATAAACAATGCACTCGATTAAACCAACAACGTTTACACGTGAGTAGACCGCAGATGATCCGTATCACTGATACAACCAGCGTACTTTATATTTAAATGTCTAGCTTGCACGAAAATTATCGAATATGTTGTCGTATTTCATTAAATATTGTATTTCTTTATACGCCTACATTAAATATTGTATTTCTTTATGCGCCTTTGCGGGTTTTTTGAACGCAAATAAGGTTACGATATATGGAAGACGGAAATTAGTCACTGAAAACATGGAGCATCTAAAATATAATTTTTTTTAACATTGGAGTGTCTTAATATTTACAGTAGCGTAGACTCCAGTAGAAGTTTTTAACGAAACACTCGTTTATTCATTTTGCAGGTTTTAATTATGTTTTACTCTTCGGTGGCGAGTCCCTTCGTTGCAATAGTACTCCTTGGATTTGTATTTCCATGTGTTGGCAGAAAGGTATGATAATTTTTCACTTCCTGGCGCACACTAGGGCGTCCATATACTGCTGTGTAATACACTCGAAACAAACATTTCTGGCACTTTGTAAATCAGTTAAACCAATGAATATTGGGATTGGTTGTGTGCCGCATTGATGATGTAATCAGGGTTTAAAAATAATATTGCAATATTTTTGCTAAGGAAGGTGTGTATCCTTGAACCCGGTATAACACCGCTCGTTCATCATATCAGTTGAATACATTAATGTAACACCAATAACCTTTCTGGCGAACCAAGGGCAAATATACCGCCCGAAGCTTCTAAGATTGTATGATGAAATTCTTTAAGGTCAATATTCAAATTTTGTCCAGAGAAGTAGCACAAAATACGAACAAATTGCCCTCCTAATAATACGGAGCAACTATCTTCAGGGCGCAGCCACTGCGATTTTATTTGCCACCGGAATCCAGTTCTGGCAAACAGCCGGAAAGTTTTATTATAACGTAAAGCCTCCCTGGATGCCAGTAACTATTGACGGATGTGTCAGTAACGTTACGAATGCAACAACTGAATTCATCGGATCCAATGAGTAAGTGACCATTTTTGTATTATTGGTTTGTCTATTTGTTCATGCAAATCAGAAGGTTCATAAATGCTCCATAACATATCTTTAGGGCTCCAAGCAAAGGATACTCTAATCAAACCATCATGTACAAGTAAAATTTCATAACTTTTATTAGAAATCACATGGGGCCGACGATTTTGTCATTGAGGCAGTATTGTTGTCCTTTCCTTCCGCAAACCCGCTAAAATGAGCTAATAATTGTTCTCTGCTTCGCCTCAGAGTAAGAAATAAATCCGAACAAACGTTTTTATAGGTTTTGTACACCTCTCTATAGCGTGCATCTTTTAATCCTAATTAAAAATATAAATTATGCTAATTATAGAACACAATTACTTTTATTACAGATTCGCCGATATACCGTATTTCTACCAGGTTTCGGCATACTGGAGTGGTTTTATATCAGTCCTCTTCATAATTTTGGTTGGTGTGTCTGTGAGCTTAATTACAGGTACGCCTCACAGATATTGATCTTAGATTACAGCCGCTTGTCCTTATCTTTTCGCTTATTCCAATGTGTCAGTCTGTCAGGCAGCGGCAATCACGAATTAATTATGGATATTTAAGTACTGGTTCACCCGTCGAAATGTTTTTGTATATTTGGAAATATTGAATAAAATGAAGTAGAGATTTCATTTCTTGTTTAGCAAATAAAATATTACTCGACATATTAATATAAAACGTGTAATAACGTATGAATTCACTCGACACTATCAAGGCTTCCATTGGTGAACTGCGTCACTGTTTTCATTTCCACTGTATGACTTCACAGAACGCCATTTCTTTATTGAGATAATCTTTGATATGAGCCGCGTAGCACTTTGACCAAGGTCAAAAACAGTATGTTGGGGATAATGGGATATGTGCATATTAGAATATAATTAGATACCCTAAAAAACGATTGAACAATACGGTCGTTATATAAAAATAATACAGTAAAACAAACGATTCAGGTAAAATGAATACAAAATATAAGCACCGCTAGTCGGCGAATGGGTGCTGGTCCTGTCCCATGTGTATCCTTCTTCTGAGTCCTTGAGTTTTTTGGCCTGTAGTTCAATCATATGTATATTTCCACGGTATTTTTATCGTTTACTTTTGAAGCAATCTAATACATTCAATTCCGTCACCCATACTAATTTTTGTTTACAGGCGAAGCTACATTCTACAAAAGAAATCTTCCTCTGACTGGAGAGGCGTTTCTGAAGCTATGGATCAAGCTGAAATTAGTTACTCCTCCATTTGATGTAAGTGAATACGCATGCAGCTTTTTTATATATTATATGGTATATCTTTCACTTGTTTCCAGTTCATAACCTGTCCTCCGGGATAGTCCTAGTCTGCTTCATAGTCCGCGCAATCCTATTAGGCAAAAGCAATGGTTTTAGGATCCGCAGCTCGAGTATGGCCCATATTTAATTTCTTTTTATGGAGAAGGGACGTTTTGAGAGGCATATCTAGTAAATGTATAAAAGGTTCACGATAGAAAAATCAACTAGACATATACGTTGTAGGATTTCTTTTGCTGCTACCCGTCTCCAAAAATGACACAGCACTGTGGTTCAACATCACGTTGTCATTTGTTCACTCTTATCGCCCACACCGCAACTCAAAAGCCCTCGCGCATACGCTACGACGGGTGTTTTTCAGCGGCGGAGCGCCACTCGAGTGGTCTAAAGCAATATCACCCAGAACACAAGGCCTGCTCGTTTTCTCCCTAAATGTTATCACGAGTGGATCCACTCAGGGCCCCCTATGTGGCCCGGATGAACGTCGTCGTCCGCTACATCGCCCGCTTCAGTGGTTTTTGTAGCAGATAATGAAACAGACGCTCACTCCGAGTGTCTATTCATAGCAGACGATGAAGTAAGACGTTCATGTGGAGCGTCCAATGCATGCGTGAAAATGCCTAGCCACTTGAAGGGCTGCAAATCAAATGAGCCCAGGTCTCATAGCGCAGTACCAGCTTTTGCGTTCCCGATGGATGAACCACGAAGGAGGCAGTGATTGCAAGCCATTCTGAAGAACATTGTGGTGTCCCGACATTGAAGGGTGCGCTTGTACATCGTGATGCTTATAGACGCTTTGCAGCAGCTGTGCATAAGCGCCGCCATAACCGACCTTCAATTTTTGTTTCTACTTGTTACGTTTACTTCCTATCATCATGACCACAAAAGGACAGGTTATTGCCATTTTAAATTCTAATGTGTCCTTCTCAAAAGCATTGGACTTTGTGGAGGCTAGTCAACGCCCGCTTCAGTGGCTTGGCATATGGCTGAGACGATAGAAGGTCAGAAACGGCGGCTGTAATCTGGCTCGTGTGCGAAGAGTCTATGCGCATATTCCGCCGTAGGTTTGAGAACTGCATCGCCCTACGTTACGACTGTTTATGTCGAGGTGCAATAGTGAGTTGCCGGGACAATGGGGCTTTATTTGGAATATAGGGATCATGTCAGGGAGTTGAGATACGACCGTAAATTACTTGGACATCCGCGTTTCGTATCAAGCGTGACAACCTATTAGATAAGTAGCCTGGTACGCACAATACGAAGCACAGATGTACCGTCTCAAGCGTAAAATAACAGTAATGTAGGAACGAGGATAGTTACTCACCGGCGCATTTTACGTAACGTAATAAAACGCGACTGAAAAAATAGTCATCCCCAACTTTCACTCTGGGACATATGCAAGGTCTTTTCCTGTAACTTGGCTGGATATTTTACATTTCATCTTCAAAACGAATAAATAGTAACACAGACGTTAGTGAATCGACACAGTTAACCAAACTCTTTCACTTTTTTTTCTTATTCAACAGAGCTACCAGAACACGCTGCAACTAAACCTACGACTGGGTTGAGGATTCCACTATTGTTTTAACGAATCGAAATGTAGTTGACTATTTGTCGTCTTCCTTGTCATTATCTTTTTACTTTCTGTTGTGAAAAAAACCATTCGTACTAAATATTAGCTTTGACCGGTGCTTGAGTCACACGCTCTTTCTTTACATTGCATTTATAACTAGGGTTCTGCGTTTTCGGTTTTTATTTTTTCAAAATTCGGCGTACTTTTTTCGGTGTTTATTTTAAAATTCCATTTTCGGTTTTTTTTCGGTGTTTATTTATTCTCAAAAAAGTTTACCTGTTTTTTTCGGTGAATATGAAAGAAACACCATATCGGACTCCGGATCAGATGAGAATTGTAGCTGTGATATTTGTGATCACTCAAAGAATAACGACACATATACATACGTGGTCTTCGCTACAACTTCCGTCAGGACACACCTCAAAATAGCGGAATTCGCGGGCATAATCTTCCGCGTGCTTCTTTTCCTTTCCCATTCTGACGACGTGACCGTCTGAGGTGATGACCGTACAAAAACCAGCGGAATGGAAAAAAAAATTCATTGTATATATTCTCATCCACAGGGAAGTTTGAAAGAGGGTGTTAAGAAAGGTATTAACGGCTTTCATCGATGTCCTCTGAAGTGCATGAAGCAAAAAACCTTATACTAGCCTACATCCGAACTTTTTTTTTAGGACCGGGAACTTGACACACTAAGCCCGATCACAGGAAGGTCACAGATGTCCCGCGAAGGCCAATCAAAGACCTCTTTTGTTGCATGTTGAACCTTGAAAGAGGGCAATCACGAAGACGTCACACAATGTCGAACCTTGCAAAGCCCTCTCTTTCTCTCTCTACCCCTTCCCTCCCCCACCCAACTCGACGCGGCCCTGAAAAACTGACCTTTTTTGGTTAAAACTGAATTTTAGAAAACGGATTAGACGTATCTTTATCGGTTTTTATCAGTTTGAACCGAAAACGCCGAACCTACAAACTGACCTTTTTCGGTTAAAACCGAAGTTTCGAAAATGGATTCGGCGTACACATCGCGACACTGTTAGCGCGAACACGACATCGGCGCCTTTTCGCATTTTACTTCTAAATAGTATTAGCGAGCACGAAATTTTAACGCTTACATTATAGAACTAAATGAGCTCTTTCCGTAGCAATAATACCTTGGGCTACATCCCTTGGTTTCAAAGAGAAAAATTGAAAAAATCATCGATCGCTTGTTCGCGCTAACAGTGTCGCGCTCTGTACTTTTATCGGGTTTTATCGGTTTAAACCGAAAACTCCGAACCCTATTTATAACCAATGCCATCGATACCCGTAGAAACATGAACAGCTTTGCAACCTCAATATTCAACATATGTCAGTAGCACTTATAATTATTCGATTTTTGTTCGCCACATAGTCTTATTACATCATCTCCTCTGAACAGAACAAGCAGTGTAACGTCTGACCCGAAGTTGCTCATTTTGCTTTGCAGATCGATCAGATCAAATATTTATTTTAGGAGTTACCCAGATATCTAAAGCAGAGATTGCATGCAACAGTAAAATCCAGTTTTTTTATTAGGTGTGTGTAGCACACTATGAGCAAAGATGGATCGTCGCATTAACAGAGGACACTGACACCAGAACTGGATCAGTCCACCAGGCCCTTCTTGAGAGACAAAGATTTTTGAAGCATGCTTTTACAACATTTTGCCTGCACCCGGAAAACAGTTTGTCGTGTCCAACGTGAAAAGTCGTGAAGCAGTACATTCAAGACGCAATCATGAGTCACAGTTGTACCGGTCACTGTGTCATGGTCGTTTTGGTTACTGTGGACGCAACCGACGCAAATGTCTGTACAAAAGTTGAAGATCATGGCGTTATGCTGGCGCTTGAAACATTTTGAGTGCAGTAGTGCACAAGCTGCATGACACGGAACTATTGGGAACCGCCGCTAAATTACCCTATAAAAACACGAACCCCACAAACTACTGCGAAGTGCTGCCGGTCATGTTTCTGCACATTCCAGAACACGTGAAACCGCGTTCCTAGATTTTGCTGAAAGTGCAGTACCTTGTCCTTGTATTCTATGTTAAGAATGGCATACTCCCAAGCCACATCGCATCAAAAACAAACGAAAAACAAACGGTACACCCCGTGTTGTGGAACTAGTTACGGCGACTCCGTCGGCCGTACTAAGACGGGTGCCGCAAGCTTCAAATATAATCGGTTGCTTCCAGAACTTGTCCTAGATATGATCAAGAACAGAGTCAGTCGTTTCCCACTAAACGAGCAGCCCCCAATATATACTGCAGCAACTGTGGAGTGCGGAGAAAATCGAGCGAGAGACGAAGAACAGACCAAGCTTCGTACTGCCAGTTTTGTGTTTATCGTTGCAACGTAGTTGTGACGTGGCCCATACTCTCGTCAAGCTTCAGCGTGTTTGCCACTTGGGACAAGTCGGGATTCACTAACAATGACGTCACGTGCAGGCCTTGTCGTTTAGGTTGTATTGCCTAAAGCCCATCGATATGCTTGAGTTTGTCTTGCAAGTAGCGTCAAATGCACCAGCGCACGAGGCCCGAGTCTTGAGCGGCCCTTGGAAGCAAATGGCGGTTCAGCACTGCATTTAGCGGCCTTTGGAAGCGAATGGCGTTGGAGCACCCACTCGTGGCACGTGTCTTGCTCGTTTCCACAACAATGGTTGGCGGTAATTCTAGAAAACACCTTTATCAAGGGGCTTTAGAATGGCCAATTGCACTTGGCCCACGTGCGGTGGAAATGACCACAGACGATTTAGCATGCGTACAACCTGGTTCAAAGCTTTGGATCCCCAGGTTTCTTACAAAGTTACCACTCCAAAACCGTTCCAATATGGCCCGTGCCGGGACGCACAACTTCTGACATAGGAAACGCTGTTTAATCGCAAACCACTGAAGATTTTTCGCATCCTTTTATTTGAATTCATTTATCCATTTGCAAGAATTTTAGTGCCCCACTTGACAAACCGTAGGGTGTGAAAATGCGGTCTGAAAAAAGCGCTAGAAAGGTAAGAAGCTTCAGTGATTACATTGCTTATTGTAAAGGCCTCCTATAATAAACATAGGGACTGAAGTATCCTACACGTTCATAAATTCACCGCGCACACTTCGAAGTCAGTTTCTATCTAACACCGTGATGCATTTGAAAAACTAAACAATGAGCTTCCTACAATTAGTTGAGCAAAGTGAAAGAGGCGATTGGTAATACACTGAATGCTAATAATTCAGGGGAGAATATTTCCCAAGTATTATTTGACTGTCACCTAAAATGCAACGCGATCTACGCCCTCTGGGCGAGTGGTCTGTCATAAAACAAAAAGTATCTTGATAAGAATCAATATTGAACACTCTCTCAGTTTAGAGGAGTGCGTTACCAACTAAGCTAGGTTGTGGTTGGCCGTCAGTAGAGTAAGTGGATGCTAACAAACACGGGACCGACGCCCGGAACAGGCGGATTTCTTTCAACAGCACAGCAGTCACCTGGTAGGCGCCACTAGCGCTGGGAATGGGATTGAAGAGGTGAACATCTTTTTTGTGAAATTGCATTGCGGTCTCAGTAACAGTGAGGATTCCTTTTGACCTTGCGATTGCCTGATTACAGGCACAGCATGCATGCACAAGGTTTTGAGGGTATGCCGGTCTCGTGGCATTCCATTCGTCCATGAGGACTTCGTCGTGGTGTTCTTCTTTATGCCAATGGGAGCAGTGGGCCATCTTTGTTATGTCAGTTTTCTCAGTGATTTTCGCTGTTGCTTTGGTTTGACTTCTGTTTATGCCACTTGAAGAAAGCAAGGGGCTCCGCCAAGCTGTAATCGCAGCTTTTTTTCTCTTGTTTCCTCCGTTTATGTATCGAAATGGAAAATAAAAATCCTTAATAAGCTTCCATGCGCCTTCTCTTGACCGCTTCAAGACCAGAGTTTCCGTCCTCTGACCAACATAGTCTTTCCCATCAGTTTACGGGCGCCGTAGAAAACTTTGCTGATTACTCTTTCACGAGCTGGGCGAAAAAATAAAAATAAAACTTGAGCCAATGCTGAAGAAACTTTTGGTGCCTTTTAGGAAGACGAAATGGAATAAATAGGCACTTTCAGTATTTATAGCAAGCCAGGCTATTTTTTTGTATTTTGCCAAATGAAATAATTAATTAAATTAAGTAATGAGCTTTTGAAAAGTACAATTTAGAGCAAAAGTTCCAAGAACAAAGTTGTGAGGCGTCCTTTGAAACATCCATTTCAGTGGTTTTTATCAAGAAACCCTAACACGGTTTTTTCGTCTGGACTTCAAAAACGCACTCGAATTATATTTTAAAGAAAACACGAAAAAACGCGAATCTATCAGCAGTGCCCTATTCAGAATGCAGGCCTAGTTTATTCGAGCCACGGCTGAGAGCACTGCAATACAAAGCGCGCAAGCGCAAAGTCACGTGTTTTTTCGTAATTAACGGGCTTTGGCTCAAATTACGTGGAATACCTTGTATAAATAATATAAATATATATATATATATATATATATATATATATATTTATTTATTTATTTATTACGGGAATTGCCTTGTGCCATCAAACTTAACACCGCCATTTGCCCATTTGCGCACGCATGACTATCGTCTGTGGTTATACTGCTGAAAACTCCACTGAGTCTAACCCCTTCCTTGTGAAAGCACAGCCTAACGTATCGCGCAGTATATAAATATGCGCATCTAGCGTTGGTGTAAACAATTTCAAGCATATATATGCCTTTCATAAGAGCAGTAATGCAATAACACGTTTATTACTGCAAACTTGTTTCGATACGTCTTATTCTTTTATCCCAGTACAAAAAAGACCTAGAGCGTGCCTTTTTTGATGGGGTGGGCAAACGTGTCGCTTGTACAATAAATAAACGCATTCTGGTTACTAATGATCTCAGACACAATAAGTCATGCTTTAACTTTATCACAGGAATTGCATGAAGCTTTAAAACTAGACTTGTAAAAAAGGTGCATTTTTAGACTCTACAGGTTTGTTTTAAAAACTCGTGAAAGGTAGACAAATGCGGTATTTGCTGGTAAGTTATATGGCCAGGGGGACATAATAGAGCGGGTGAATTGTAATTACCTAAAATTGCTCAGTTAACTTTTTTAGTTAATGAAGATGAACATATCGTGCTAACTATAAAATTGCTGAGGGCCATTTTAAATATGCTTAATTTAATTGAAGACATAAATTTGGAATATAGGAAGCGCAAAGTTCCGCTAAATTTACCAATCTACCAACGGGCACCACAATGCTGGCGGTGCCAAAACTCGGATAACTAGAGAAGGAAAAACCACGTTGGCTCGTTTCCGCACTAATAGCCTTGTGCCAGTAGCTCGAGGGGTACGTTTAGCCGACCACCGCCGTTTTCCCCTTTCAAAATATTTCTAAAATTTACCAATTGAGTGGTTTTCGATGACGCTCATCAAGTTTCAGATAAGATCATATTTGTATCTTCAATAATTCAAAAAAGCTAATTAACCAAAATATAGTTAGCTTACTGACTTAGTGTGAGATTCATTCACCTGTATTATGCCCCTGGCCGTGAAACTCTCCTGCATAGACCAAAATGGTGTAGCTACAACGCATATTTTATAAACAAATCTGTAACAATTACAAAAAAGCATCATTTATATGTTTCACGCATAGAAGTTTTACAACATTTGTAATCACAAAAGGAAGTCTTAGACTAAAGTGTAAGCATTATCTGTTTAGGTTTGTAGTTCACGTGCAATTTGCTTAATGATTCCTTCCTTTCATTTCAGGTGTCTAAACTTTCTGCGTCGAAGTCGCTTATAACATTCAATGAGATTGCGTGATGCCAATAACATGCTAACATGTGTACTCTGTCCGGAGCTTCTTGTAATATAAAGAAAAATGTTTTAGCACTACACGAAGCGCTTATGTTTTCTTAATGGGTACATAGAAATCAATAAAAGCCTGGCAGTGGTCCTGTTGAATTTGTGACATTTAACAGACAAATATCATGAAGGAGAGAGGGAAGAAAAAGCAAATATGACGAGCGCTAACTCACTGTAAACTTTGGGGTTGTAATATAATTGACTCCAATCTATTTTGGCGTGGCAGTGCCACACCCGAAGGGGAGTATGTACTCAAACATTGTGCAACAAAAACAAACCTCGATATAACAGCCAACTGCTCTGTAGCAATAAACCAGAAAGCCATTGCTATCATGCCGTGATGGAGATAATGTCGTGATATAGTTAATGTGCTTGACACCATGCCTCACTTATTTGAAACACGCCCATTCACTCCCCTCCCGCGGAGGCGCGGGGTAAATCGGCACTTTCAATGCGCCGTCTGAGTGCGTCCTCAGTACAGTTTGACTTGCTGTTGCCAGTAGATATGTCATTTGATTGACTTGTTTCTGGTGTCTTTTCAAAGTAGAATAGACACACAACCCAAACTAAACTAGGTGCTAAGATATAACTTGTGACAATACTGGGTTTCTAATTCCGCGGGAAACGTGAAACTTCACCTTAAAATTTAAGCTCGAGGCTTTGTCTTGGTTACTATTGCATATACATATCTGAAATGTCGATCGTACATAGACCTCATCAAGCCAAAGGTGAAGTTGAAAGAATAATTTCCTTCAGTTCAAAAGATATGCCCCTAACAAGATGATAAGAGTACGTTTGACGCTGACATGACGTCACCTGCGCCGCCATCTTGTGACAAGCATGGCTTGTCGACTAACTCGTTGATTGATTATGGTATATATGACTAACAAATAAATATGTTTAATTGGATTCTTGTGTTTCATTGTATTTATTTCGTGACTTACAAATCCGTTTGTAACATGCAATATATGTGTTTTATATCACTAGACCCGGCTCGTAGACGTAACGGCAAAAACTTGCAGCTGTGTCGTATGCAGAGCCTGTTTCTTGTTTTTTCAGTAGCCTTTTGTAGGTGACCGACCTAAAACACATTTCACTGGGGTTCCGTCACGGCGCGGTGGTGGCGCGTCGGTCGCACTTCCGGTCTGGGGCTGTGGGCAGAAGTCCCCATGCCAGACGTGTATTCCTGCGTTGTTTTGAAAGGAACCTGACAAAAACCTGCCTTCTCGTCAAAACGCCGCGACTGGGGCCGTACCAAAAGTGTCGAGAAAGGTTTGAAGGTCAGTTTTCACGTGCTCGGTTCGTCCGAGAATCTGGATATGTGCCGTGAAAGGGAAAAGCAGACGCCGTCGGACAACGATTGCTTGGGCGGGAAGCACTTTGGGTTGAATTCACGGATACTTGTGGTCATCAGATTTATTTGTTTTGTTCCAACATGAACGCCAGAAAACCGTCAAGTTGTGCGGACCACCTGCGGACTACGTTCAGTGCGTCTTCAAGTTCAAACGGCCGCCTGATTGTTCGAACTGTCGTCTGCTCTTTCAAACGTTTCTGCTTGTCGTCTGCTCTCTTAGACGACGCCGGTCCGTAGACCAAATGTTGGCCCAGTACTTGCGATAAGAAGTAAGTGCAGGCCTCAAAGACTTAAATTTGAAGGTTGGTAAGCAGGCTCGATGTAAACAGTAGATACAAGGAGATGTTGATCATTGTTACCAGTGACCATCACCGACTTGTTATGCCTAATTCAGTTGGTCCGGTTCTGCTTGCGATTTTCAGTATCGACGTCGACCATCTCAGCGACGGTTCACGCTTTTGCAGCCCGAGCGGCGTCGCGACTGAAAATTCCGAGCGAAATCTCATCATGCGAATCAGGCTTTAGCGTACATTCTGCGGCGTCCACGCGGAATGAATCGCCACATGTCACATTATTCACGCGAAGTTTGGCGGTGTAACGAGCCTCGGTAATTTCGCTGACGCCGCTCAAGATAGTCAGACATCGCCAGGAAGACGTAGAACCAGCAATTCGAACGCGAAAAAGGGCAGGGGGACTCACACTGACGCCGACAACATCGCATTTCAATGGTGTGTTTATGGGCGACGGCGAGCTTGTTGCCCACACCCCATCGCGCATGCGCGGCGCCGGTGGCGTCCGCTAGAGGCGCTCCGGGCGCTCCGGTTTGTTTGTAAACATGAGTTGGTGTATA
>JAZHYW010038286.1:0-34077 GCA_037355805.1 Ixodes ricinus
AGTTCTCCTAGACCCCCGAACGTCATCACTGGATGGATGGATGAGGCTGAACCCTTTGATTCAGATGGTTGCTTGCGCCACCTAGTGAATCCACGCAGCGCCGCCTAGCTGGCGTCAGCGTCTGCCGCACGAAAGCGTCTTGCAACGTCTGGGAACGGGCACGGTGCTGGCAGACGGTGACGCCAAGACGTACGCGTCTGCCGGTTTGCGGCGTACCTCTCGTGGAGCTTCGGCGTGTTCGCCACTTGGTACGGCTCGGGGACTTCACTAATGATGACGTAAAGAGCGGTCCTCGTCTTCCAGGCGGTATCGGTTGTACCTGCTGACTAGCTGGACAAGGCGCGAAGCGAGTTAAAGAAAAGTGTCAAGAAAAAAGCAGCGCGTTCGAGGAACGGACATGCTCACGAGAGAGAAGTAAAAAATTCCGGCGACGCGAAAAGGCGACTGGTGTGGAATGAAACAAAACTTAAAACTTCGTACCGACAAAAAAAAGGGGGGGGGGAGGGGCGCAAGCGAATAATATTCTCGCAGTGTTATGGATTGTATGCAAATGAATTCCTGCTCGGCCCTGTTACTTTTGTTCATCTATCATTTATTCCGGATTTTACCTTTTAAGTCAACTAAGTGTATACCGTATTTTTAAAGTAAATAAAGTTAAAAAATTGTTTAAAAGACTCAGTTAAGTAAGCACTCAAGATAAAGAACCCGAAGATAAGGAACCTTTACTTCAAAAGCTGTCTTGCATGCTTAGTATACCTTCCCACAAAAAAGACGCTCTTTTTTTTAATATTGTTGTGTAACGTTTTGCATATTCTTTTCTATAGAAGAAAAACCACCATCTTGAAATACACAATTATTGCCTGCCGCTTGAAAAGAAGAAAAAGAACAAAAACAACAGCAACAGAGGAAAGGTGAAATGAGGTGTTGAATACGTAATGGTTCCGTCAGACAGTGAATAAAAAATAGGGAATTACCATTGTCTTTTTTCTTCTAAATATGCGAGCATATTCCTTCTCTTTTGTTCTGGCTCTGACGTCTAACAAATTGGTCTAAGCGTGAGAAATCGGGTAAATTTATTCCATGTCTGTCCGGATTGAGAAAGATGTTAGCATGCAGTCACGCGTAGTCCCTAGTGCGTGCCGCGGAATTCGGGCAGAACATATTATTTCGCCAGTGTTTCTCAAAAAAAGGAAAAGAAACGCTACAAGTAATATGAGGTGTGAGAACTACTTTCTCGCTTTTTTGCGTGTGTTTTGCACGTTTTTTGTGTGGAAGTATGTTAAAGGGGCCATGAAACGATTTTTCAACGTCTTCCTCCATAGCTTTAATCCTCAACTCAAACGCGAAATGAATATATGAAAGACGTTTACAAATCTCTGTAACGCAAAATTAGAGCGCAGTCTCTAGAGGAGGAGGAGGGGATAGTATGCCCCTCCTCCTCCTCCCCGTCTCCTCTGCTCCTAGTCTTCTCCTCCCTTCCTCCTCTTCCTGTCTCCTCCTCTCCTCCTGTCTCCTCTTACCCTCCTCCTCCTCCTCCTGCTACCCTCCCATCCTTCTCCTCCGTACCCCACTCCTCCTTCTCCATACCCTCCCCTGCTCCCACAGTTTCCCCGCTAAATGTAGCTGAAAAATTGACGCCACGTGACCTCAACAACAATTCATTTCCCTGCTAAATTTAGCGGGGAATTGTACTGCTGTTGAGGTTAGGTGACGTCAATCTTCCCGATAAGTCTAGCGGAGAAACTGAATTTGTTCATAGGTAACGTGACACCAAATCATGTGACGTCATTTTCCCTGCTAAATTTAGCGGGAAATTGAATTGCTGTTGAGGACACGGGACGTCAATTTTCCCGCTAGATATAGCGCGGTTACGCTGCCCACGCCGACGCCGCGAAACCCGGAAACGGGCACTGAAGAGCTGCGCTCTAAAATCGCGTGGCTGGTGACGTGCTTGGGCACCGGAGGCGATGACTCCGAAGCTTCCACCGTCCTTTTAGGCGCAGCTCTTAGGCGCCCGTTTCCGAGTTTCGCGGCGTCGGCGTGGCCGTCGGCGTAACCGCGCTGTATTTAGCGGAAAAACTGACGCCACGTGACCCCAACGCCAAATCAGTTTCGGCTAATTTGGAAGAGGAGGCACGTGACTGGTCCGTCACCATGAACAAATTCCGTTTCTCCGTTATATTTAGCGGGAAAATTGACGTCACGTGCGGAGGAGGAGGAGGAGAAGGAGGAAGGGAGAGGAGGAGAAGTGAGCAAGGAGGAGGGAGGAGGAGGAAGCGAGGAAGGACAGGAGCAGATGAGAGAGGAAGAGGAGGAGAGGCATACCCTTCCTCAACGTACCTGCCCTTCCTCCTCCTCAAGAGCTGCGCTCTAATTTCGCGTTATATGAGATTTGTAAACGTCTTTAATTCTTTAAGCACACCATGAAACTTGTCGCTTTCAAGTGGTGATAAGCACCGTCACGGCACTCACGTGGCCACGAACGCGAATTCAAATATTCGTCGACGGATTGATTGTTGACGAGCGCATACGTCCGTGTGACGCAGTGCTCGTGTCAGATGCGGGAGCTGGGTTCGGCTGACGACGTGCTCTGGGACGCGCGAATGCATCACAGTGAAAAGGCGAAAAGCTTTCGAAGGAAAGGAAGTACGAAATAGTCCGCTGTATTTTTTAATTTTCCTACCGAGAAAGCAGGCTCTTGACTTTCTACCCTCCTTCTTTTGGCCCACTAAACGATATGCCCCAGGCAGCACACAGCGTTGGGCCAATATTGGTTCTCAATTGGCAGAGCAATGGACCAATGTTGGGTCATTGTAGACATTAAAATTCTAATATGGGGGTACACAGGCATACACTGGCCAACATTGGCTGTCTTAGCCAATGGCTTTTGGCTTAGGCTGGAAAACATTAGCCTTTCTTGGTCAATGTCTTACCAATGTTGGGAATCGATTGGCTTAGGCTGGCCAACATTTTGTCTGTCTTAGCCAATTGGTTACCAACATTGGTAATCTATTGGCCTAGGCTGGCCAACATTGGCCTGTCTTAGCCAATGGCTTACCAACGTTCACCAATCGATTGGATTAGGCTGGTCAACATTGGTCTGCGTTAGTGAATGGTTACCAGCATTGGTAATCGATTTACTTAGGCTTAGCCAACATTGACATGTCATTGCCAATGGCCTACCAACGTTGGCAATCGATTGGCTTGGAGCTGGCCAACATTGGTATGTGTTAGCCAATGGGTTTCCAACCACGATAATCGAGTGGCTCAGGCTGGCCAGTAGTGGCCTGTCTTGGCCAATAGGTAACAACATTGGTAATCGATTGGCTTGGGCTGGCCAACATTGGCCTGTCTTAGCCATTAGGTCTGTCTTAGCCAATTATCCTAATTATCTACATTTGCTTTGTTCAGGGTTTCGAATTAAGAAGATGGGGGGGGGAAGGCTATTCCAAGAGACAATGCAAATGATGTATTAAGGAGGAGTAATGTTGCTCCCGCCTTTCCGTGTTTATGCTCAAAATGATGGCGGTCACCGGCCAAGTCGGATTCAAAAATAAGACTGCAATATATAGAATAGTGCAACTTAACGTACGTAGAGAGGGTAGGGGATTCCACTCCCGGCCTCTGCCAGTACGGACGTGTGTCATGAGCTCCGACGGAGCGGTAGAAACGGCCGCGTCAGGCCCTGGTACGTCTGTCGTTGATAACGCTGAGGATTACAAGATTATCGTGCCCACAACTTCCCACTGGATATGTTGTGACGAACGCTGCATTTTTACACTGATGTGAAGAGGAACGTATCACGTGGAAGACTTCCGTGACGACCTGCAGCGGCTGAAAGTGCTGAAGGACCTGGCCTCAGCCGGTCCACATCAGATGAACCACGTTTGGATGCTGAGGCTGCTACTCTCGCTAGCGGCGAAGCAAATGTTGGTGGAACGCGTCTTTATGTAACGTGTTTCTTGCAGCAAAGTTTGGTACGTTTTACAGATGTTACATTGCTCACGTATCAACATTCAGCGCATCCATCGTGTGTTCGTGGTTTTTATTTGGAGCACGGTATGGGAGAAGACGAGCGGAACCAATCTTTTTCGACGGGTCAGCGTTGGTGGCCTAGGCCTTTCGTATCTGTTCGTCAGACAGAATGGTCAGCAGATTTATTTTAAATCGGGACAAGAAGACCCATTTTTACGCGCAGTCATTCAAACAAGGCTGCACAGTATTCTTCCTGAGTTTATTGTTTCGTCCAACGTGACTGTGAGTGGTTGCGTACGCAGGTATCTATAAAGAAGTGATTGGCGCTTGTCAAGTTTTAACAACGCGGTTTTGGACTATTTGTGTGGCGTTACGCGTAAACGGCTGACGAAAGATGTGATAGATATACTTCTTCCCACACCATGGTACGCTGTACAGTGAAGGCCCAGGACAAGACGTGTTGAAACGAGTTAAGATAACGATTATCCCCGCACACACTAAAACCTTTTTTCAAGTTGCATAGCCAAACGTTGCCCGTCAAAGCATGGCTAGCTGAAGAGAGTACCCATCGCTTGGACCGACAACTCCATAATATGTTAAAAACGGGAAACTATCGACACGTTCTCTTATACTGCTGGGAAGCAGTATTCTTTTGGGACGTTTTGCAAAGGACTCTCAAAAGGACCTCTCACGCCCCAAGAATTCGGTTTTTACCAGTTGAGAGGACGAAGGTGTGCCCTTAGACACGATCATGCTGTTGGACCTTCACAGTTTATGGCTGTGCCGCTTAGCAGTGTGTCATGCAGATATAGACGTGCATCCTGTGCATAGATATTTGTAGATCACATGTGTTTTATACGTGAATTGTACATGGCCCAACAAACTCGGCCTGAATGGTGGCCACTTCTGAGGAGCTGGCTAGCCTTAAAGATTTTTAGCTTTTGGCGTCAGCCAGGTGGGTTGGCGTCTTTGTAACAGCTTTGAGCATGTGTTGTTGCCTTGTAGTACTGCCAAAACCAGGCAATAAATAAAAGAGGGTTGGGAGTCGGGGTTGCTGCGAACCCTCGCTCAGTCCTCCTCCAGCCCTCCACGCCCAGCCCTTCGCCCAGCCCTCTGCCCTGTCCACTGCCGAGCCTGCCGCCGACCCTGCCGCGTCTGCCTAGGCCCTCCCGGTTGCATAATTTTTTAAATATTTTATTGGATTTAAATAAATTATGAACTGTCAAGCATTATGAGCAATTCATTTGAATGCTTTAATGATTTCTAAAGTGTCCACATATGATAACATTTCTGCATTTATTAGCTTTTAGTTTCCAGAAAGACAGCAGTGCTTGAGGAAAAAGGGCAATGGACTTCCTTGGTTCTCACACTGTTTTGTGACTGCTAGTTAGAACACTGGCTGAAAAATGGCATCCAATAATGGCATAGACAGTGGATGCAAAAAGGAGCCAGTGTATTAGACTGGATGCCAATATTGAATAGCCAATATTTAAGCCAATGTCGGAAGAGCCAGTGTGTAAGGCGCTGGATGCCAATGTTAGTGCAGCCAACGGTGAAGCACCAATGCCAATATTGGATAATAAAGCGCAAACCACGTTGGTCCAACGTAGGCTAGAACGTTCGAAAACTAGTGGTTCAACATTCCACCAATTTGGACCACTATTGGATTGGGTAGCGTTTTCAAAAATTCCAACGTCAGACCAATATTGGAACCATTTTTCTAACATTTGGCAACGGGGTCTAACAATGGTTTGCTGCCTGGGGCGATTAGTAAGATACCAATCTAAAATTATTTATCGCAGCCCCCCAAAAAATTCATTTCATGACCCATTTAAAGCAACACAGCTCGGAGCACGTGGAGCGACATTTCAAGATGCAAAACCAAGGATTCCTGGGTTTAATCCCCTACGCCTGCCCGTGTCGTTCTGGGTCAGCAAAGTACCGGCATGCGGTCGCGTAATCACCACTGTGCGATGCGCGTTAAAGACACTACAGGCTAGCAGTGGCGCTGCACCGGCTAAAATTTCTTATCCATAGCGGAAACAGCAGATGCCCAATAGGACTGACTTCCCTCTGTTCTAAAGATACCCAGAACATTATTTATTTACCCCAGCTTGTGAATGCAAATTCCATCTGGCTTATAAGTTACTAGTTTGTTGCACTACCTCTTAAGAAGTGTAAACAAAGTGAGACGGAAGGGTAAATAGTACAAGTATCACTAAGGATGTCGCACGTATACAGTAATAGTGTGCTTTCTTTTCTTTTCATTTTTTTTCTCTTTCAGGACTTGGAAGTTACGCATTTCGTGGGAATAGGCGCTACGATAGGGTTTGATAAGAAGTTTCACTTTAGGCTAGCACATTTTTTTTACGTCCGTGAAACTGCGCTTCTCATTCGAACAAGTAGTGTTTCTTTTGTCCCGCGTAAATGACCATCGGGATCTTCATTATAACGGTAAGAATCCTGCTAAAAATACTGAAACGACCAGAACAGTGGACTGGGATTCATATTATCCATTTTTAAGAAAATCAGGGCACTCTCTAGTGTAGTCGCTGGAAAACATCTACCTAAGTCACGTTACGCGGTGAAAAAGAGAAAATAAGAAAGAGAAGGGGTGCCAGGTTAGGCGGTAAAAAGTGAAGAGGAAGAAAAGAAGAAGCTCGAGGAGATCGGGCTCGAGCAGGAGACGAATTTGAGGGTGCCCGAGAAGCTGCATACCTCGGTCGTGACCTCAGAGTGCAGACGAATTCGACGGTGCCCCTAAGAAGCTGCATGCCTCGGCCGTGACCCGCAGATGCCAGTCGACTCAACCGTGACTCGGACCCGCAGCCCGCTGCAGGGATCTAGCAGGTACCAAGGCGACGAACCCTGGTACCCAGCGGATGATTTCTGGTCATAACTTGAACCACCTCCAACAGAACTCGAAGATACCTTGGCATCGACCCCTGGTACTAATGCCTCATTCACACTGGCTGTTTAACCGCGTTCGCGAAGCGGTTGCGAACGCGATTGATTATAAAGATTAAAGATTAAAGTAGTGAAGCTCAGGATTAAAAGCGCTAAAAAGCGAGGACCAGTAAAAAAGCACAAACACAATAGAGCGCACTTTAGCGTTTTAATCCTGAAATGTACCACCGACTGGCCCAAGTGAATACCTTTTGTAGCGAAACTCGAATGCCTCATTTACACTGGCGGTTGAACCGCATTGGTGAAGCGGTTGCGAACGCGGTTGCTTAAAGATTCAGTGCAGTTTCACGCGCATTCGATGATGAAAACGAGCGGATCCGCTTTGCGGTTGCGATTCGAACGCCAGTGTAAATGCAGCATAAATCTTCCCCAGCTATAGCATTACATTTGACGATATATAAGGAAACATACACACAAAAAAGCGAGGTTATCATAAACTCTCCACGTTTCTGCCTTCAGGAACTGCCTGCAAAATTTGAGATATCGACAGAAATATTTATTCGTATCTTTTGTCACAGACAGCACATGTGTTGTCGGAGCAGTCCAGCTGTACTATCACTCCAGGTTGGTTACGTTGGAAAATAGGGCATATTTCTGTAACTCTTCTGTAACACCTCTATAACTCCGCCCAGCGCTGTTCTGCTGAAGACCGCAAATTTTCGACCCAAGTCTTTCACGATCAATTCCTCTGTTGAAATCGATATACGGCTTCTTTTAATGTTTCGTTGCCTCACCTCCCCCCTTTTTTATAGATATATTGTCACATCCATTTTTCTTTCCCACTCTCGCCCATATTCTTACAGCTACAATCATACAAAACCTTACAAGCAATCCTGTCGACGCACGAAGGATCGAATACGCACACAACCCACACAAGCACACGTCAAACGGACCGGCTCTCCAAACCAAAAAGCCGGGCTAAAGACAAGCGTTCGAAAACTAAGTGGCGAGAAATAGTTGTTTTCTATTTTTCTCTGGAAACGAACCAACACGTCCGAATGTCTCATGGTCAATACGTCTTCTTCAAGCCCCGCTTCGAATGAGAGCCAGAGATAAGCCTAACTTTAAGTGAGCATCCGAGCGAAAAACAAACAAGCAAGCAAACAAACGGAAGCATATCAAGTAAGAAATGCTGGAGCCATTCCTTGTCGACTTGTCGCTACCCTTGGCAGAAAACGAATCGCCTTTTTTGTTATTCTTTTGAAGATGTCGGTGGAGACGCAAAATAAAAAAAAGAAAAGAAAAGAGGGAAAAACAACTGAACATGTAAGCTTCTGTATGAAATTGACCTTTTTTTAACCTCTTTGTAGAGCAGAGAAACATTTCGACACATTACCTCTTCACGTCGTCGAAAATTCATAAAGAAAGCGCAAAAAAAAAAACACGGTTAAAAAAAGTAAAAAACAACAACAACAACAGTGAGCGAGCATATTTCTAAATAGCAGACTTTTTTAGGAGCTTTTTTGTTTTCTTGAGCTGCGTGTTTCGGAAATAGATGCAGAATACATTTTTGCATCATATGCGGGGTGAACAGAGTCGTCAGGTGTCTGAATGGCTTTTACGTCTAGAGCACCGATCCATCATCTGCAGTCTCGGCTTTTTCCCCCTTGTTGTTTTCGGCCTACTTTGAACAAGTTAAAGATGCACAACATACTTGCATAATGGAGGTCACGACGCTAGAGGGATTATGATAAAACTGCGGAGCACAAACTCTAACGCGACACTGCGCGATCCGACAAAAGTTATCCATATAATTCGATAGCACGAGATGTTTCCATTACTATACTTGTGTTACTAAGTGGTAGTAACATTTTTTTTTCGTAACGAGGTTCGTGTTTAGCCACTGAGAGACTCACCCTGATTTGATGTTGACTGCATGAAGGCATGTAGTTGGGATTGTTGGTGGCGCATACTTGTTTGGTGGGAACAGCGCTAAAAGACGTAGGGCCAGGACCAGGAAGCACACAGACAGGGCGCTGACTTGCAACTGAAAGTTTATTGCTGTGAAAAAAAACGGAACTAAACACGGAAAGGAAGATGGGAAGAGAACAGAAAAAGAAAAAAGCAAACCAACAACATCTGGCATTAGCCACGCCAACATAGCGTCAGACGAACCTGCCACACTCTTTAACAAAATCTACTTCGTCACCTACAAGGGCAACAGAAGGAGCGCTCACACACGAGTCCGCTCCATTAGTCGCCTTAAAATTTGCTTCGTCCATCACTCTCGCGGTTTTGTTTTTGAGTCGAGACAAAATCTTAATGTCATAGAATGACGGCGAGCAGCCGCACCTACTACAATGGACCACTAGCTTCCCCGAGGGTGAAGAACGCAGAGAAAGAGAATGCTCCCGTTCTCCTATATTTACGCACCTGCTCGTCTGACCAATACACACGCCGCCAAAGGACAGAGGAATCTGGTACACAACCCCGCTTGTACATGCAACGTACGAGGAGCGATGTTTGATGTTACACTGAACGGCAGGGCGTCCCGCTCTACTCAAAGAGGCACAAAGGCGGGACAGCTTAGATGGCGCAGAGAAGACGACAGGCGCGTCACACCTATTGGCAACGCGTTTGACTCATTGTAACTCTTCTTTATTTGTGCCCCATTTTCTTTTTTTAGAGATAGAGGGATGAAGAACATAAGGACCGCGTAAATAAAATAAAAATAACAAAAATTAAGCACGGATTTTTATGTTAAATTTTTTGTACAAGATGTATGCAGTCACAACGACGTTCGCATGCGGCGACGCCAAGATGCACGCGTCTGTCGCTTTGCGGCGACTTTCGTCAAGCTTTAGCGTGTTTGTCGCTTGGGGCTTGTCGGAGGATCCACTAACAATGACGTCACGCTCTAGGCCTTGTCTTCTAAGGTGGTGTTGGCTCAGCCACCTGACGGCCGTAACGTTTTCGCCAGACTTGTCGAACAAATTCCGAAGGAACTCGGCAAGCTGCTTTCCCCGCACAAAGGCTCTGCTTGCAGGGAAGCCAGCTTCGGCAAGCACAAATCGCACTGTCCAAACCCCTACAAAAAGAAGAAAAAGAAGAATAATTGAAAATATGCAGATGAATGAGCCCTACCCGACCGAATGCCATATTCGTTGCGAAGCCGCCGCAGGAGAAAATTTTTGATGATGCCGGGTGCCGCCAAAATGTTTTGTATTTCGGCGGCTTCGTAACGAATATACCAGTCGATCGGTAGGGTTCGTTCATCCGCATATTTTCGATGAAACTCCCCTTTAGAGACCACCTAAGAGGATGAATATGACAATAAAGTTTAAGGTTACTGATTACAAATCATCGAGGGTGTGGAAGAACAGAGTATAGAATGAGCTTGAGAAGAAAGAGAACGCGAAAAAAAGTAGAAAACTTATAGGTGACCGAGGATATACATGCCACACCAGAAAGAGGTATAAGAAAGGGGGAGAAAAGTGGAAAGCCAGAACAAATCGAGAGAAAGAGAAGAAAGACCACAAAGCCACAAAAGAAAGAGAGGAAGAGACAGAAATAACGGAAAAATTCAAACACAAACACTTCAAAACGCAAAAACAACTTATACACACAGACGCGAACTTGTGAGAATAAAATCAGACGTGAATGCTTAAGACAGCTTCAAGTTAGTCTGCCATTGAGACTGGCTACACTGGTTCACGCTGTAAACAAGACTAAGGTCTTTAACCTGTATCAAGCACAGATGATACACGACCGCCCGCTGGTACAATGCTCGCTCGAATCAAAATTGACAGGGCAGATATCGAACCCCCAGAATCCCTCCATTTTTTGTGGAAGAAAAATATAATAACTATTATAACTGCTACTTTAAATTCAATGTGACGCTCGCGTAAGTAACCAAAAACATTTCATGCCTTTCTTTAAGAACAAAACAGAGACACGCACGCACTCACGCACATGCATGTGCACATGCTCATGCATGCACGCACACAAAAAAGGTTCTACAATACGTTGTTTTTTTGCGTCAGGATGCAACTGAGGTTATGAGCGACGCCCTTAAAAGACGTTGGTGAATGGACCACCCAGGGCCAAAAACCCTTCACTTTGAGGGCACACAGAGTGGCAATACTAGGCTCGTTCTATTTACCGGCACCTCCCGCACCGGTGCACAAAAGTGTACGGCAGGGTACTTCCGGTACGTGTATTGACATACGACCGGAAATGCACCACCCTGCACTTTTCTGCACCGGTGCAGGAGGTGCAAGGAAATCGAGCGAGCCTACTGACATAAACATCACGTAATCGTTAATATTCCCCATCGTTAATATTCGCGTTCCGACGTATTCCCCAGCATCACACAAAACTAAGTCCCGTGTATTTCGTAGGTTTGCAAACACAATAACGAGTAAACAAGTATTGGAAGGCGGTTCTCTTAACGCACACTCGGATAAGCACGACGAATTTAGACAACATGCAATTATTCTAAGAATGAAAGATTTCCCTAGACACGCGGTCCTGTGCAAGGCATTTCCAAAGTGGCGTCGTTTCCCTAATTACGGTGACTTGACAAATCTGTTTCTTTGGGGGAGAGGAGAGGGGTGATTGATATAAAAGCGTACTCCTTTTAAGCAATCGAAAAGTCAGAGCCATTCTTCGAGACAAGGTTTCAGTAAACTTCGCCGAGATCACGTCGGAGTTTCGAACGTGTGAGGCTGAATTCCTAGCGACGCCTTCTTTACCGCTATACAGACGCCTCCATTGGAGCGTGTCCAGAACGTTTTGTTTGCAACCATGCAGGTAAAAAATGCCAGCCCGAAAGTTTAGTAGCCACTACTTGAAGACGACGATTGGAGTGTCAAATGCCACGTGACGTATGATGACACGGACAAGTAGGCAACGTTATTAACGCTATAGAAGATCATTGCGGAGTTAAGAAGTTATGAGTTGTTTGGCTTAACAAGGCGGTAAACCCTCTAATTTTAACCAATAAAAAAAAACAGCGATAACCATTTGTTGGTGTCCAAAAAGAATTTGGTTAAAACCGAAAAACAACGATACACATCCGTTGGTGTAAAAAGTACAACATTGGTTAAGATCGAAGCACCGATTTATGGGAATCTTGTTTCCAGCTAGAACTGTTTTTGTCAGAACATCTCCTCTTAAACAAGAACTTTTTGTTTTTACCGTTTTTGTTTTTAAGATCACTAAAATTCACCGCTATTTGCGGAGAAAAAAATAAACACCGGCAAACACCCGCCGATTTCTCTTACAAATAAACACCGAAAAACCAGCTGGCCTAAAAAACGTGGCAGAAGTTGAACCGAAAACCCAGCAGACATGTTACCCGTACCGAACTTTTCCCTCTGTTTTTGAACTGCCATTTTCATACCGCTCTATACCGCCATACATGCGTGTCAAAAGCTGTTTCAAGGGGCCGAAATTTACACGTTTTTCTCCTTTTTTCCCTTTGGTATGTCCGAACACTTGGTGTTAACGTTTAGCTACGGGGCGTTGTGTGAGCCTGCTCTATGACTGCTTTGCTACCCAATCTAATAAAACAACAACAACAACAACAACAACAAGAAGAAAATTATAATCTGAGAAAAAAAAACCGCCAGAATTATGGTTTGTGCGAGATTCAAAAATTGTGTGTACACTGTTTCACACTAAACCTTACCGCGGTGCCGATGCTACGATCCGACGAATAAGCCAATCAGCCTGCGTCAAAAATGCATCGTCGCGGCCAAACCAATCACGCGCAGCAAAGGCGCAGAATCACGGTGCATTCATCGATCGTGATTGGTTTTGTTGTCGGTGACAGCGAACCCACGAAGACAACGTGCGCCGTCACGGTATATGCGGGGCGCAAGTTCGTCTGCTTCTTTTTCAGGGGGTTGTGGTGACGTCAGAACAACGCCTTGCTCTGATTGGCTTTGGTTGAAGGACACCTCAAAGCAAGCTACCTTCGGGTCTACACTCTAAAAAAAGCCCGTGAGTCTGCTTTCCCGCACAACACTCGAAGAGCCAATCACCGCGACTTACGGAGACAACTCAGCGAATGACGATGCCGAAACATATGTTTAGACCAAAAAACGCAGTCTGAGTTGTGACATTAAGCAATGCACAACTCAGATTGCGTTTTTTGGTCTAAACATATGTTTCGGCATTGTCATTCGCTGAGCTGCCTCCGTAAGTTACGGTGATTGGCTCTTCGAGTGTTGTGCGGGAAAGTAGACGCACAAACTTTTTTAGAGTGTACCCACCATTCTTCCAGTCGGAGCCAATCAGAGCTCGGCGTCGTTTTGACGTAACCACAACCCCCCCCCGCCCCCCCTCGGTAAAAAAGGAGCAGAAGACGAACCTGCCCTCCACATACTTTTAACGCTGCGTCGTCTGTGAGTGGGCTTTAAAGTGAAACGGAGTATGAAACGCTTTCCAAGAAAGAAAAGAACCACGCGAAAGCTAGTATGGCGCGGGGCGAATGTGTATCAGCGACTTGTACATTGTTTATCTCGTTGTCCTTGAGACAAGAAAAAACCCGACGCTCGCGATGCGTCAGTTCTAATTTGTATTCATTTATTAGGTGTGCCAAACGTTCTCGTGAGTTTTTTTTTTAATAAAGTCTTTTTGTACATTTTTTTTACACGCATAGACTTGCTCCCTGTATAATAAAGCTAGGGGTAGTTCTGTTCAAAGCCTCCAAGAAACAATTTTAACAACTACCAAAGGATCAAGAGAGGTTGCATAAGGCCTGTATGTTGTCGGACTCAAATGTGCAAGCTCTTGAGGACGCGTGAACCTCTATTTCGAACTTGGGAATCAAGGTCGCGAGGTTAGCACGTGGAATTTAGAACAATTTCGAAATCTGCGGAATTATTGAAGCTTTAAAGGGATTTATGGTTTTTAAATGAAACAAACATACGCACGCACACACTCACGCACGAGCGCATGCACAGGCAGACACACAAAAAGTTGCTTCGCATGCCGACCGTTATAGGTCGCCTTCGTTTATAAGTAAAAAGTAATTTAAATTTATATATCCTTAGTCCATCAAAATTATTTTGAAATAAAATTAGATGGAATGAAATTATTTCAAAATTATATTTGTTTCTGCAAGAGGTACAAGAAGTAGCGTAAATTTCGAGCTTCGGATTTTTTTAAAAACTTTTCATTAGACTTTTCTTAATTTACCCGCGCGAGCAATATCATTTTTCGCAGTGAAACAATAATTTACTAACTGTCCGGATAGTTAAATCCAAAAGGCGTATATTAAATCAGATACACGCAAGAACAACGCTTTGCCGAACGGCGCCTAAGCGGCGTAGCTGTATTGTCATCTGTATTGCGCTTGCGCCGTCATCCTATTGTTCTTTTATTTCCGTAAAGTAATCAAAACAAAGTTCAAATGTTTCATGTTTTTTTTTTCGCCTTCCCCGGCTACTAATTTTTGCCCGACTTTATGGAAGTCTCGCCAATCATTTTGCTTATCGGTTTTTGCAATTACACGCGCTATATAAAAGTAAATTCTCCATAATTTTCTAAGATGTTCCCCGAGTTCCGGAGAAACACCAAAGTTGGCACAAATATATAGCAAAAACAAACAAAACCAGACATTACAAAAACAACAACAACAACAACAACAGATATATGATACAAGATTTATATCTCGCCTGATCTCGCCTATATATATGTCGCATGTATCTCGCCTATATCTATTCGTGATAGAGGCACTGACAGTTTAAGAAACGAAGGGTGTAGCCTCATACGTTAACGCTTAATTCTTGCCTTCTGATTGGTTCTTCGGCGTTCTTATCGGCTAATGCCGCGATCTGATTGGCTGAGGCTCGGTAATGAGATGCTCAGGAGTCGGCACGCCCTACGGCTCTCTGCCATCACGCCACTGTGCTGGCGATGCTGTCGGCACTGCGCATGCGCAGATGCTTCGCGTCGGGCAAATCTGGTTTCGGCGCACGCGCATTGCCAGCGCCCAGTGTGGACAAACGCGGGTTCGTTTGTAGACAGTGTTGCTTCGTAATACAGCGTTGCTTCGTAATACAACTTAAGTTGAACTTCCTGCCTCCACTTGATACTTTAGAGGGGAAAGAATTACGGCGAACACTCTATTTAAGTAGATAGGGAACAGTCCATACTGCTCTAACTTGTCGTTTCGTTTTTTTTTTTACTATGTAGTACGGAATATTTAACGTCTAAACTAAACTTTCGTTCGTGTAACGCTACGAGGGTTCCTTTTTTTTTCTTCTAGAACGTATCAGGTTGGTAAATATTTAGTGTGTATCAGCCGTGAGCTTTCGACGCGTGTTTGTTCAATGTTTCAGTGATCTACGAGTAAAATTTACCCATCCTTGCATTTTGAGTGCAAACTCGCGCGTTCGCTCGGCGTCGTCAAAATTAAGTTCATTGGCCACGTCGGTCTAACATGGAATTCGCATCAGCGTTTTCGCGTCGCATCATTCATGTAAATGGTGAAGGGCTAAAGAATAAAAAAATGTCATATAAACTGCTTAAAATAAACTTGTAGTTTGAACAAGAAAGGCACTCATTTCCCTTACTTCTGCCTGATCTGCCTGTTCCCGATTATTTTGTTTTGTACTGCTTCCTTCCGCCTTGCGAGCCGAAATCTTAAACTGAACGAGCTGTTCATTGATTAGGTAGAAGTAACTTGTGTTTAAAAAACAACGAGAAAATAGCTGCGAGTATATTACTTCAAGCAATATATAATTATCCGTAAATATAATTTATCGTCTGCGTGCATAAATCAGTGTCGGTGCTCGGTGTGAAAGCGTGCCCCAAGTTAATGCACGAGAGCGTACGGAAAAGTAATTCGGCCACTACATACCGCAGAATTAAATTTAAAAAATTTATATAAAGATCGATACACTAACAAGTGACTCGCTGTTTTAAAAGTCTCTTAAAGCTTTGCGAGCGGGTTTAACCGACGGTGTGCATTAAACAGTCTAAACTCAACTTCATCGTTTGTTTACTCCTATAAGTGGGTCGCTACATTATTCAGCAGTTGGAAAGTCGAGATTCTTCGCAAGGGGAAAACTAAAATTAGTAAATTAATAAATAAGCGAGCCGACGTGAAGTAGCGAAGTCGAAAAACCTCTTTGACCGATCCCTTCGTTCCCCATTTCCCTACGTTCTCTGCGCCGAGTTTCCCTATGCTCCTCTCCCGTCTTCCCTATACCCTCTCCCCCCGCTCTCTAATCACATCCGCCAAAGCCGGCTCGTCGCGCATAATTTACGAGGCAAGTACAGCCGCCAAACAAAGAATCCCCGGAGCGTGCTTCTCGAACTCTCTCCGATTCCAGGGGACAGTCAGTCAGTCAGTTAGTTAGTCAAAGTGTACGAACTGATCGTTATGCTTGACGAAATTATGCATCCGTGAAAGAAACCGCAAGCTTAGTTGCTTTTCAAACAAAATAGAGGACGGAGAAGCGTTAAATCAAAGTGAAACATCAATAATTAAAAAAAAATGTCAGCCTTTCCTTTCTGGTGTAGAGGGATAACCAGCGAAGCTGTACTATGGTTGGAATGCAGTAATGGCCAGCCGCAAGTCCGCAAGCCAGAATGGAAAGGCTCGAGAGGTTGTCGCCATCTAAGAGCGACGGCAGTAGCTGTCCAGAGTTTAGTGTCATCATTTGTTTGCTGACGGACACGATACTGGGGAATCTAGCCCTTAACAGCTCCGCTGTAAAAGGTAGGTTGTTAGCTTCAGTTCCCATGGCTTTTTTTTCATTTTCTAAAATTTGTTTTTGCACGATTGTGGCACATTCACAGTGCGTGATTGGTTTATTCAGTGACTGCAGACGAAAAAAACAGGATGAGCGCCACGAAGATGAAATTTTTGGCACTGCTTGATTGACTCCATCGAACTGTGGCTGCGGTCGAATTTGAAATGAAACGGAGTATAGCATTCCTAATGTGTACACACCGCGTGTGAATGTCGTTCTTTGCAGCGGATGCCCTGAATAATAGTCGCTGACAGCTCGAGAAACACGGGGCACGGCCTAATCATTATAATTAGGCGTCTCGCTTCGCGATTGGTCCTTCGACATTCTAATAGGCTAATGCAGCTATCGCATTGGCTGAGGAGGAGCTTTAATGGAATGCCGGGAACCTCGCCACGCATTCCGTTTTTCAAGGTGTCGGTGACTTTTGGCTCGTATTGTCTTCCGAGAAAAATATACAGGCGCGCATTCACGGACAATATGAGCCTGAAACACGCGATTCCGGCCTTTGAGAGCGATGAGCTTCTTGGACCGCGGTGACACTAATCATACATCGTACGAAAAACAGCCTGCGTACAGATTCGAACGCGAGAAACCGCGAGGTCCTTGCTTCGAATGCTGCATGACATAACTTCAAGGGGGAAACTTGGGCACGCGGCGTTCGAACCACGGATATTGCCGTGACTTGTGTTTGCAGACTGTCTTTTCTATGATGCACGAGCAGTGTGACCATTCTGGTTTTAGGGCCTTCAGGCCGCTTTGAGGTAATTAGACATGAGGAAGATGCCTAGATAGAAAGGGGGGACGGACAACAATGACTTCACACTATTTTCTTCGCTTAAAGCGGCACTCAAGCGGTTTTTGGAGAAGCTACTTTTTGGTGCGATGGCGTTAAGGAAGTGTCAGTGAATGAGTATCTTCAGTTTTAGAAGGCAGAACCGCCTATTAAACACGCAGGAATAAAATATGTGCGGACTCTTTTCTGTACTTGCGAGGACCAATGAAATTATCGTATGTTTGAAAATTTTGGCGGCCTTTGTAAAGTTTCGTTACAGAAACAATTTTCAGTTCATTTAAATATGTTGTGCATGATAATTTCACAAGACGTAAAATAGTTCTAGTTTAGAATACGCGATACTGAAATTATCGTTTCACAAACAAGGGACTACGTTTTCTCCTTGCCTTCCTCCGCGGGGGTGAATTTCCCGTTCCCCCGGGATGCGCGGAAGCGCATGTATCTGCGCGCGTTGCAGACCGGTCGTGCCGGTCGCGGGCCGGCCAGGCCGGCTCCATCTATTCGCAAACATGGCGTCGGTGGTGATCGTCGACGTGGACGGCGTGGTGAAGGCTCATCGTTCCGCGTAAAAGCGCTATCCTTGACTGTGAATTTTCGTCGTGTGTCGCTATGATAACCCAGCACGTACTAGAAGGGAAGATCCACCTACTCGTGGGGCGATGTCGTGGCGGCACTCTCAAGAAAGCAGAAACGGCCGTGCCGTCGTGTTTGTTTACTTCGACTACAGTGGTGCTTTCTAAGCATTTGTGTCCTCGAACATCGCCCGGATTTCTTATTTGGCGCATTTCATGCGTGTGCTCAAGTTCAAGGTATTACTGGCGCGTACCGTATAAAGGATGCGAATTTTCACGCGTTTTCATCACCGGAGAAAAGTGATTAGTGTTAGCAATTCTGAACGCTCGCAACGTCTATCTGATCACGAAATCATATCTCTACGTTGCTATATCGCTGCTAAGATTACATTGTCTTTTATAATCGTAGAAAAGGCGTGTGGCGATATTTGTACTATTGCAATGTCGTGTATTAGAGTCGTGATCGTCCAAGACGGCGTACTGCATCTTTTTATTTTCTTTTTTTCATCCACTGTACCCTGCAAGCCTATCAACAAAAAATAATAATAAAGCTTTAGGCTATTGAAAACTGTCTGTCTATATTCTGTTACGGCATTGAGTAGCAGTGCGTCCTCTTTTTAGAGGGGCCCCTGAAACAGCTGACGGCGGCGCATAGAAGCGGTCGCCGTTCTGACGACCCGCTGCGCTTGTTGTAGTGGTTGCAGGTGTGTGTACGCGCGGCGCAGAGCGGTCGTTCCGGTTGCAACGGACGCAGTCGAAGGTACGCGCTCGTTGCACATGTCTGAACCAGCCTTCCCCCGCCCTCTTGAGGCGAAAGTCAACGTGGCGACATCGTTTGACATCACGTACCAGAGGTAACGCTGCGATGTCAAACTTTGGTTTGGCTACGACTTGCCCCAAACGCAAATCAAAGAACGCCCGAAAAGGTCTGCGTTTCGTCGTCTTCGGAACCCGAACATGACTCCGAAGCGCTGCTATCGTCTACATCGCACGTCGGAGTGGCGTCATAGGAAATCAACCCCCGGTCGGCTGTCCGCCGAAGAATTTCAACCTCTAACGGCGTCAGGTCCTCGAGCAAGAACTCCGCCATGATCGAGGCTCGAATGACAAAGGGGTTCGGCCGAAGCGGCTACCTCGGGATCACTGCGCGACGGAACGTCGTCCAACGCCATTGGCCCGAGATCCTTTGATAAGCGTGCGAGGAGCAATGAGAGTGGTTTCGTTGGATCCGAGGTTTGGCGGGCTTCAATTACATTTTTATTCAAGAAATAATCACCGTATGACTATACTTTTTGGTTTTTAGGGATACTTAGGGCGTCTAAATTCAGCTGTCATCATCAAAACACGAACTCAAAAACCACTTGAGTGGCCCTTTAATATAGCGGGCAAAATGACGTCACGTGACTTGATGTCACGTGACTTGTACACAAATTCAGTTTACCCGCTAGATTTAGCGGGAATATTGACGTCATGTGACCTCGACAGCAGATCAGTTTCCCCGCTAAATTTAGCCGGAAAGTTGACGTCTCGTATAGTCACGTGACCTATACACAAATGCAGCTTCCCTGCTAGATTTAGTGGGGAAATTGACGTTACATGATTTATACACCAATTCAGTGTCCCCGATAAATTTTGCGGGAAAAATGACGTCACATACTTTGATGTGACCTACACATAAATTCAGTTTCCCCGCTAAATTTAGCGGGGAAACGGTTCAGAACGTTTAAAGAATCATTAAAAAAATGCCGTGGCTTAGCTCAGCTATGCCAGGATATACGTAGCGTAAGCTTAGGTTCAGCTGGTTATTCTTAGCTTTCCTGGTTGTCTAGGATTAGCTTGATTATCATGCTTACTGCTGCTTCAATGACACACACACAGTATACGCATTATGTGACTACTTCGGCATCCGAAGAGTTAAGCTGTGCGCCGTGTTGTTATGTATCAAGCAACCAAGCTGCCACCCAGAACAACCGGACAGCGCGAGCCATGATCTCGAGCGGGTGCATACGCGCGGCGCGTGCATCGGGGACTGACACGTGTGACGTCACTGCTCCTCGCGCATGCGCAGCACGGCTCTCCAGGAGCCACCCTAGGCCAGTGTAGCTTATGCTACAAAAAGGCGAATGCTCATTTCGTGGGTTGCATAGTTTCATTTATACTGATAATGCCTGCTCAATTGCCAGTTACTAGCTATCACCACTTGGGTGCGCCGCTTCCCTATACAAGACAGAAAACATAAACGACGTGAACGAAGTAACTAAGCCTCTTTCGTGGATTCTTGCATTCTTTGTGCTATTTCGGGCATTTGACGTGGTAGCTTTGAATCGCATTTAAGCTTTTTTGTTTTTTATTACGCATTTTGTTGCGTTTTTTTCAGACTCGCAAAAAGAAGTGCAGGAACTGTCATGTACCGAGACCTCAAGCAACACTCAGAAACATGAAAAGTGACTAAGACCATCTTGAGGAAGGACTGCATCCCACATTTTACCTACTGCTACTCCAAAGTATGCAGTAGGCACCTTTTGCAACGGACATCAAGAAAGGCCTGTAAAGACAGGCCTTCCTTGAAGCTCGCTTGAGTGTAGCCTCAGCATCCTGCTGAGGCTTCACCAAAAGCCCAGCTTGGTTCGGGCCTCCCTGCCGTCAAACCTGGACCAGACCATATGCCCTTCCACGGCATCTTTCGGTGCTGTTTGAGTGGGTGACCTGGCCAGGGGGCTATGTTGCACGTTTTGGACTCCGAGGAGACTAGGGAGAAGGAAGTGACGTAGGTGTGAGTGAACGTATCTTCTGCAGATACCGTCATCAGCGACTCCACCAATCAACATCCAAAGAGCGTTGTTGACGTCACTTCCTTCTCCCTAGTCTCCTGGGAGTCCAAAACGTGCAACATAGCCCCCAGGACTCTTTCGGAGCTTTAGGTAGTGACGTGTGCCTGACGACAGGCGCAGTACGTCATTACAAAACGTGAGCCCTGACACAGCTAACACCGTCGACACTGCGTAGGGTACTTTGCAGCGATTGTAACCCCAGAGGACCCAGGTTGTTGCAATTGCTCTTCACCTGCTCTTCACCTGCTCTTCACCTGGTCCATGACCTCGGCAATAAAAACTTTCAGTGTTCGCTGTTTCGAAATTGGGAAAGTTTACCGTTTGCTCGTCCGTCTGACTTGTAATTCGTGTTGGGTAACACCTACTGTCCCCTACATTTATTAACTTTCGGAAGCTACATACTGTTAAGAGAAGAAAGTAAATCGAAGGCCTTGTTTTGTCAGGTTCCGTCGTCAAGCTCTAATGGCGTCTATTCCTTCCACACACACTGTTTGCTCTACACTCATTGCTGTGTGAGCCATCGTCTTGCGCAACCCACCTTGCGGTGCGAGCGTTCATCTTCCACCATAATATGTTGCTACTCACGTGCTATGAAATATGTGTTCCAAAGTATGGGAATGGCGTACGTTGCGGTGAGAAGCAGAACGCAGCAGACAATAATCATCTTCATTTTATGGGGAGGTGGCGCCCATGGCGGTGAAGATGTGAGGCAGGCAGAAGGGTGCCAAAGCATGGGGAAGCCATCGATTGGGCAGGCAATTTCAGTATAAAGGACGCTATTGTAGGCTGTAATCAATTTCAAAAATTCATTTTTCATACAAAAATATGTTGCATGACCTGTTTAAAGTAGAATAGACTTGTCGATTTATTTGAGGTCAATTTGTATTGCAAGTATGCATTGCATGTCAAAAAAGAAAAAAGCAAAGCAAAAGCATATATTTATATATTATAAATATATATATATATAAAGATATATATATATAAATCGTCGTAATCTAGACATGTCAATCAATAAATCCCTCGAGCTTGCAACGTGTTAAATTAACTTTTTTATTTAACAACTTTGCCTTTTTCATTATTAACATATTTTACGTTTCTAAAAGGAATGGGGTGATTATTCTTCGCTTCCGGCAGTTGAATTAAACGACCAGATTTGATATTTTTTCTTACGATCGCTTAGCTTCCGTTTCGATTTTTAGACTTCTATATTCTAGTGTTTTTTTTTCTTGGCAGACAGTTTGGAGGTCCGAAGGTTATTGCCTGCAGCCGGAATTAAAATGTAGAATCGATTCGTTCCTTTCGACGTCCGCGAGCGAGCAAGGGCCAGCGAACAAGCTGCAGCAAAAACCAGCAGGTTCCGGTTTCACTTTTCTTCGACGACCAAGGACTCGCAAATAAATTTTAAACACAGTCCGAAGCACCACTGAAAAGCGCGTGTAAGAAAAGCAAATCAGATACTGCAAAAAAAAAAAAACAGCATCAATAAAGCAATTGCAATAAAGATAGTTTTACAAACAGGATGATTCAAAATAAAATAAAATCAAACCAGAAAAAAAGAGAATCGGATTGGAATTCCGAGCGTGAACTTTCCCTTCAATAGAACGAAAATAAATTTTAGATTTCCTCTTGACATTCTTAAAATTCACCCCCCCCCTTTATTTTTTATCGTGCTTAGATATGTCTCGTTTATTTTACTTCTCTCGCTTTCTTCTTTCGTCGTTTTCTGCAAGTGCGCGTCATTGGTATTCTAAAGCTTGTTCTCATATTAATTCGGCAACCCTGTTTCGCCTTTTCTGGCTTAAATCGAGCGGTCACACTGCGAATACATCATACAAGAGACAGTTTGCAGACACTCCGGTGTTTCTTCCTTGCATGACGGCCACTTCCACATTGTCCATATAAAAAAAAATCAATTCTGTATGGGGACGTGTTTGGGAGTAAACATTTTGTATGGGGAGTAAACTTGCTTCGAAGATGTTTTAGGCGTTCGCACAGATACTTGTGTCATTAGGCAGTTTCAGAGAACCGTTTTTGCTCATCCGATACGGTACGGTAGACCCTCCGGTACGAACTGCGCATGCGCTACTGCAGAAGACTCGCGCATGCGCAGTTCGTCACGGAGGGCCCGTCGTACCGTATCGGGTGTGCGAAAACCTTTCCCTAAAACTCCCTATTATGTCTGCAGAAAACACCGTGTTTTTCGTACGATGTATGGGCAGTCTGGCTGCGGCTCGAGGTTCGTGAAATACGCGGGATAATCCGAGGCAGCATCCCTCGTGTAGAGGCGCGTGCATTGCGTACGCCTCCACACAAATGTTTGCGAAGACAAGCGAACGCCAGTGAAGGCGGCAGCTATACCGCAGCATTTTTGCACAAGCATCCTCGCCATATATATACTTTATATTACAGGGCGTCTTCACGTAAGTGTGACACAGATTTTTAGAATTAGTGTATTCCCGGTTAGAAAATAATTCTTCTCGAGGCCGCATTACTCGTGGTAGCGGACGTCAGAAAATGCGCGATACTTACTATATACATATGCTGATTTAAGGCCGTCGAAACTAGTGGCCGGGATTGGTCTAATCGGTTAAGGCGTCGCCCCATATAGGGGAAGGGTGCGGGTTCGATTCCCGCTCCTTTTCCAATTTTTCGTCGGTCTCTATTTCGCTTTCCCTTTCCCCTAATGTAATAAATTTAATAATCACTTTCTTCCTCTTCGTTTGCAATATTACTACGGCTGCACTTGTTAATCTTCCCGAGCAAGAGGTCGCACACATACGGTGCGGCCCTTCTCCCTATGTCCCCATAGGGAGAAGTGCTTCCCTAGATACCTTAGAAGACGCACCCTTTCCGACATTTGCAAGATGAAATGACGTGCCAGGCCACTGCCACAACTCGGAACTAGCATGACGGCTGATTGTCTTCCCGACTTCAGCGAATTCAAAAATAACAGTACACAGAGAGCTAGATAGTCAGGGGTTGAGTCCGCCGAAACCAGTGGCGTAGATGGTCCTAATAGCACACATACAAAAAAAGGGAAGCCTGGATGGTACGGCCCGTACGGCCCGGCTCAGCGTACGGACCGCGGTCGCATTTTTAGCGGCCCGCGGCCCGGCTCAGCGCAGAAAGCCATTCAATCCACCGAGCGCCCACTCCGCTGGCAAGCAGCAGTGACCTTGTTGAGACCTTTGACCTACTCTTTTCAGTTTTTGGTGAAGGAACTACGATTTCTCAGTGCAAATTTTCCCTCTCCACTAATCGCGCTGACAAAAAAACAAAACAAAAAAAAAAACGTGTGCATGCAGCCGTTCCTGTCTTCGGTGTGGCTCTGTCTCAACATGGCTGTACACGGAACGCGAAAATTTCTTGCTCTATCTCCACAGATCCCCTTCCTTCTTTCACCATGGAGGCTATCAACCCTCTCCCTTCCTCTTCGAATAGTCAGAGGTTGCATCGTCGGATCGGAGAACTCCGATACGACGATGAAACTGCAGCTCATGGACCTCCAGTATCCACCAGCGCTGAAGACTATGCATCGCGAATCTCAGCTGCATGAGTTCTACAGAAACCTAGACAAGAAAAAGTGCGGAAACCTGGTGGACCACGCCTTGAGACTGCCGTCACTTTTCGGGAGCACGGTTGCTTGTGTGAGCAGACCTTCTCACTGATGACTCTCAACAAGAACCGCCTTCGATCTGCCATAACGGATATTACATGCGAGATGTGCTAAAGACGGCAACGAGTGCGATGACACCTGATATCGGAAGCCTGACCGCAGCCAAAAAAATGAGACAAATCGGATTAGGTGCGGCCCCGCACAGATTTCAATAAACGTATTTTGGCCCGCCTAATTTTTTAGTTGTGCACCTCTGGTCTAATCGGTTAATGCGTCGCACCGGATAGGCGAAGGTTGCGAGGTCGATCCTCGCTTCTGGCGCCATTTATCGCCAGCTCTCTTTCCCTTTCTATTTCCCTAACTCTAATGACATAAATTCAATAATCGCCCTCTAGCCTCTTCGTACACCTTATTATTACCGCTGCACTTGTCCATCTTACCCCTACTCCCAGTGCATACATTGATCGCGCGATCAAGCGTAAAAAGGCTCGTGACTAGCAACAGACGCCAAAAATTAGAACCACTCATTATCTTCGCAAACGAACCATCTACCCTCCGCGAATACATTAGCGCAATATGTTTTTTTTCATTAGGCTTTGAATGTGCTTAGTTCGTGCGTGGCGCAAGGAGCTATCATTCTCTCTGCTTCGAAAACTTCCACAACAGCACCGCTAGTGCCCTGTTAGAAGCGACACCACGTGTGACTGCCCCAAATCTCCATACACTGCGGCAAGAACAGAAAACCACCGATGAAGTGCAATTGGCGAGGAGATCAATCTATAGGGGGTGCAGTTTCATTATCATCACCACAAACAGTCGGTGTGTAGCAAACAACTGCGACGCTAGCACTCGCCTAGCGTACCGCCGCATTGTTTCTGCGCTCGCTGCATATTTGTTCGTAGCGATATAATGCGTACTTGCTGCGTACCGCAGTGCTCGAAGCATGCTTTTGAACCGGGTACGTGCTGCGCGGACGACTGCAGCACGTACGCGACTATCCGGCACCGTCCGCCGTCGGCTCTGGTGCAACGCTGAACTTGATGATATGATCGCAGTTGAGCACGTCTTCTCCTTCAACGAGGCGCCGCTTGCTTTCGCCGACGAGATGCTTAGTTGTCGCAAGAGCCAGCGTAACTGAGAAGTGAAGTGCGTGCTTCGTGACGCATTAAGAAATACACGGACGCCACGCCGGCCACGCACGATACAGCGCGCGCGGCCGACACGACGCGGCTGGTTCGGCACGCACGCGCACACCACATATGTGCTTGTTTTGCCTTCCAAGAGGACTTCAATGACATCGAACGCAAAAGGGGACTATACTTCGTTTCAGCTTGGGTCCAGACGCAGGCGATGCTACAAGCGCGAGCTCCGGGCTTTCAGCGTCCCTGCCAAGCACGCACGCTCGTGCAATGCAAGAACTGTTCAGGGCCACACGCTCGCGCTCGTAGCATCGGCTGCGTCTGGACCCAAGATGAAACGAAGTATAGATCACTTCTATCTATAGACGTTTAGTAGAAAAGAAGAGTGTTAATTACATAAATTTCACGAGCCTTGCGTAGTCGTCTTCCATGGCGGCGAATGCTTTAATGACTACATGCGGTTGGAGGGTTTGTTTGCCACACAGCGTTAGTTCCCGAGGTGGTCGCTAGGGAGCGTCACTCCTCTATCTTCTTCCCAATACGGCGACAACAGATGGGACTGTAGCGCCATATTATATGTATCCTGCCGCATTATGGAAAAACCGAATTCGAAATAGTGGTTGCCAACGCGGCTGCTTAAATATCCAATACAAATCGCGCGCATTTTATAATAAAAGCGAGCGAATTTTCTTTGCTGTTGCGATTCGAACGCCAGTGTGAACGCAGCATTGAGACGTAAACATTTAAGTTTCCTGTACGATTTTTGCGATTTATGATTATATTCACTCCAATTTTTTATGTATGTTCCACGCAAACACTAGAAGATCGGCTGGGTTAAAAGCAGGGAGTCGTACGGGTCATTATTTCGGTTCGGTTCGGGTTTGGGTTCAGTAGCTTCACATTTTGTTCCGGTTCGGTATTGGTTCACTGATGCTTTTGAAATAACGGTTCACTAAGCGCGAACCAGTTCAAACCGGTTCTTAAAAAAAGTCCACAGCTCCCAGTCGTCAAGCAGGAGAGGTGAGTTCAACACGGCGTGATCAGCATAAAAAAAATTAGGTTATCAGAAGCCGTGCTGTGAATCAAGAACAGCAAAACAAACATGCTTAATTTCGTTTTGTGACTGAATTTTTAACGCAAACACCACTCTATAAAAATTTAAAACAAATACTTTTATGCAAGCGCTTGGAAACAGTACCAAACTACAGTACTCCCATGTGAAGTCAATCAGCCAGCACGCACAGTGACACCGGGACGCGAGCACGCACCGCACTCGCGAACTTCCCGCAAAAAACAAATTAGTCGTTAGATTTTTAGACAGCAGGAGTCTAGTCTTTCAGAGTATGGCGTCATTGTTATACACTGTATAGTGAGAAATATAGACAGCGCAGCGCGACAGCTAGCCTGGGGTCTTTAACGGGTTAAGGGCATCACGCAGTACTGATACACGACCGCACGCCGCTATGATGCTCATCCAGATCGAAATGACAAACTACCCATACCGCACGCCCGATACGACTTGCTAAAACAACTAACCTGAAAAAAAAAATCGGTCGAAAGACGAAAAAAAAAGACATAAAAAAGACAGCGGGCGGCTTGCTGTTTTTAAAAAGCGCACACAGAAACAAAATTTCTTCAAACAGCGCTCAGGGCTGTGGTTGACTGGCGTCCCGGTAACAGGCGCCGCAGCGTCGCGCTTGTCGCGGCTTCGCCTTAGAGAGCCTCAAGTAAGTGTTCAACTGCTTGCCCGAGCAATGTGTTTATGGGCGCCATTAAATTGCAAAAACAATTTGTGGGACCATGGCGCTACGGGTGGGTTTTTAACTAACTTTACGCGAAGAATTAAAAAAAAACACACTTCTTTGTACACGATATTTGCTCCGATAGGATCAGTGTTGTAGGCGTTACCGAAAAAAGTAACTAAATACGTTACTCGTTACTTGCAAATAAAAGTAACGCGTTACCGACCTACGTTACCTCAAAATAAAAGGAACGCGTTACCGTTACCGTTACTGATAAAAAGTAACGCACGTTACTGTTGCGTTACTTTTTATTCACGAACTAATACATTTGCTGTTTCGACGTTTGATATGTGCGTAAGCGCCATAGCTAAAATATGTCCATGCGGAAACTTAATTACCCTCTCTTGTTTAGGGTTTCACCCGAATAGTTACAAGAAAAAACGCGGAAGTATATATGAAGCTGATTTATAACATGTTGGCACGGAACTTAACAGAAGAACCGGCCTCCCTCATTAGCACAGAAATTAAGACCAGCCGAAATTGAAACTTTGAATATATTTTATTCACAACATGTCGAAGTACAGATAGTTGCTGTGAACAAGTTCCTCCGTTACCCGAAGCACACTCCGCTGTTGTACTTCAGCAACAGCTGAATTTCGAAGTTGGCATCTGACATTCTACCTCGCTTCTTGGTAAACACGTCCGCGCCTACGCTAAATAGGCGTTCAACGGATGCGCTCGATGGTACGGCCGTGTTTACTTTGAGAAACAGCTTGTGCACCAGAGGGAGGCTGTTTTTTAGCTCCGTCAGTGCAAAGTTGTGCGGCAGTCTTCGACGCAGGAATCTCCCAAATCCATCCGAAGCCGGACCTCTTTGGCCTTCCAGCCGAGGTGACAGCGGTAGCGAGGTCAACGAGCCGCGGGAGAAAACCAGTGGCAGGTGGCGTGTGACGTAAAATCTGACGAACACCGACGTCAAAGAAAAGTGGAGGACAGGGCATTTTTTGACTAAGGAATTTATAACTGGGCACTTAAAAACACACAAAAAAAAATTAAAATTGAATTTTTTTAAGTTTTAGGAAGTAAAGTAACGTAACGTAATTTCGTTACACGTTACTCAAAATAAGTAACGTAAGTACGTTACCCGTTACTTCTTTGGAAAAGTAACGAGTACGTTACTACGTTACCAAAAAAGTAACGCGTTACCGGTAACGCCGTTACTTGTAACGCGTTACCTCCAACACTGGATAGGATACGTATGTTTTAAACGCGAAAAATGCTATAATCCTCCATCTCTTTTATGTTACGATAAAGAAAGAGAAACATCCTGGACAAACCGACAACACAGGTTTTCGACTTTCAACAGAACAAAAACCTGCGTCGTCTGTTTGTATTGAACGTCCCTCTTTCCTTTTCGTAAATTAGAAACTAACACGCTCAACCATCTACATGAACCTCCATCTCTAACGCCGAAATTAAATCGCAAACGCTCTTTATGCTTTGAGGTGAACACACTTTTACTTGAGGCTCTCTACTTCGACTCTTGGCGCCTCCAGAGTTCACCACCGCGGAGCAAACGCGCCAACAGCCGTTTTTATTTATTGATGTTTCTGTTCGCTTTCTCCTTCCTTGAGGAGTATTGGGTAGCAGCCTGAAACAAACAAACAAACCAACAAACGGACAGACAGACAGACAGACGCACGCACGCACGCACGCACACGCGCGTACACACACACACACACACACATACACATAGGTTAGCTCTTTGCGATGTATTTTATGAGCTACTCGAGCAAATCCATAGTGCGTAGCTTGTCTCGTGACTTCGAACTCCCCGCGTCGCTCCGCCCAACCGGAAGGACACGTGACACCCTCCGCGCTATGAATTGGATCCTGTGGCCCGTAGCGTATTTTGCGGATCATCATGAGGTATACCAAAGAGCGTTACGCGTGATGATTGAAACGTACAGCGCAAACAGACGGGACAGAAGGGAGAAGACAAACAATCGCTGACGTCTCCACGTCGACTCGCTGACGCCAATTCGTACTGCATATAGACGTGAAATATACTTATTGGTTTATGTATTTTAGGTGTCTCCATGTCGTCGCTGCCGTTTGTTTAATCAAAACTTAGCCGCTGACGCCACGGCCGCGAATATTTAATTGACTTCGCGACGCCACCCACAAAAAGAAAGCGCGGCTCACATTTTATTACGCCAAACCGTTTCTAATGAACCGGTAACCTCCACATGAGGTTGCGGTTCCATTCCATTTTCGTATTTAATACCAAATGTTTGATTTCGGTCCTAGCTTCTTTAGGTTCAGTTAAAAATAACGATTTTGTTCCGGTTTTCGGATCGGGTGCGGTTCGACACCCTGGTTAAAAGCTACATGCTAACTGCGCTCGATTACAGCAGCCGCTTTGTCGCGTCTCGCGACGCCTGGATCGACACATCGTCCGTCTACAACTATTTAGTTTTGGTTTCTTCACTGACGGCGCGCCATTTTCATCCTAGAATGAGCTAAGGCGGTGAGACAGTCGAGCCGACAGTCACCTCCGGTGCAGTGATGTTTTTTTCAAAAGCCACTTACCATGCGCAAGCGAATTGGGACATCAGCCCGTAGGCCCTAAATGAAAATTGACACAGCTCTCATAAGAACCGATTCCGTTCCATTCCTTCTCCATTCAGGGCCAAAGCATCTAATTCTATTCACAAGTCATTTTACCCCGCGCTCTGCCGCCATTCCATTCCCATTCCATTCCGGGGTGCTTATTCACGGCGAGAAGTCTGCGTGTCGCCGCCTGGTGGTACTTTTCACAACCCAGAGTAAGGATACTTCGACTTCCTCTCCTGGTGCAAGCACGTGCAATGGCAAGCTTATATGCACTATCGACATTAAAACATAACCGCGTGGGTCTCGCGTGCACTGCCCATAGTGAGGAAAACAGAAACGCCACTAGCCAGCTTCTCCCCGCGAATAGCTGCTTCCTCACGGAGTAAAAACCATGGAGCGAATCCGGGGTCGCAAAAGTACGGAGTGATTCCGGAATCATTCCAAGTCCGGAGAGGCAAAGATTTGCAACGCATTCTAAGTTTTACAAATAAGTAAACTAAAGTGTTATAATTTATATAGAAAATGGTGAAAAAATTCAGCCATGTTTTAAAATAAACATTTTAACAACCGTCACCCGAAACATCCTCCGCTCCCTTTCTTTTCACAGCCAATTTACATATTGATATCGGCGCGATCGAACCCTGCCCCCCCCCCTCCCTTTTTGTCCCTCCCTCTTTCATTGCAACCTAAAACATAAAATTCAGCTTTCCCGCTAAATCGGTGTGTAGGTCGAGCGATGTCAATTTTTCCGCTCAACTGAGCGTGGAAACTAAATTCCTTCATACGTCACGTGTCGGTAATATCCTCACTAAATTTCGCGGGGAAACTGAATTAGGGTTTAGGTCACAAGGCGTGAACGGACGAATGGACGGGCTAATTTTTGGGGTTAAGGGTTTCCGTCAAAAAACATTCTTTAGCTGATACTCAAGGAGAGGCTGCACCTAAACTCCGGCTAAACGGTATTAGCTCGGAGCGAACACTGAGGAAACGCATCCAGAAAACACTCAGAATAAGAACGAACTACGGCAAGGAAAAATGTAATGACCAGGTTGTTTTTCTGTTAAATAAAAATGAAGACCAGATAAGCTCCCAATGTTCCTTTCCTGTTTTCAAGAAAAATTATACAGAGTTCCCGGTGGCTAGCGATATTGTTTCTAAATAAAAAAAAGATTGCGTAAATGAATAGTGAGTAAAAATAAATATATATATATATATATATATATATATATATATATATATATATTGTGTCCTTATTAGTTGTGTTTAGAATTGTTTTAAACGTATCTATTGTTGAACACGATATTTGATAATTTGACTGAAAGTTTGCACTTCAAGTTTGCAGATATTTCCTGTTCCAGCGCTGAACTGTGAGGGGAGGTAGAAGTCTCGTCAAGCTGCAACAGCAGCCTTTTCTCAACTTCGCTTGCTACCCATCTGATAAAAGTAACTTTAAAACTTAAACCTAAAGCAAACTAACAAAAAACGCTCTTCTTAGTATTACAAAAAAAAAAAAATTCCACTCCTACAGTTTTTGCTACGAATAGCAGGTTATATGGAGAGGAATTGTTATACTTTTTTATTTCATGCCTTCCTGTCGTTCTCACAAACGCTATGCATGGCAGTTATATGAGTTGCGTGCCCTGAATATCGCACCGACAGGGGCGCATGTTTCGAACATCAAAGGTTTCTTTGATGTTCGAAACCTATCGTGGCGCCCGGGCATTGAGACTCGAAAGCTTCGGGGCTTCATGGCTTCTGGGCTTCAAGTTTCCGGATGTTCAAGGATTTAGAGCATTTGAGGAAACGCCGCCGGGGAGACGATTTTGAGAAAAACTGTTTTTGACGTGAGTGAAATGCGAAAGAACACGCGCAACTGGAGAATTCCAGAGAATAAATATAAGAAGCGACCTAGATTCTTTAAAATAAAAAGTTGTCTCATGCAAGCGGTTGCGCTCGCTGAGCTGTCTCACCGCGCACGTGGTTGTTGTTTTGAATGTGCTCATCGATGATGCTTTATCGTGAATTTCAGGACTCCACATGCAGAATGTTGGGAGCGTAGCAGCACGCGCTCGCCTTGTCTGCATAAATTATTTGAAGTTAAGCAAATAATGAAAAAATATTGGCGAACGCACGTGCAAAGTGCCGTTTGCTTGAGGGTTTTGCTTTAGAACAGTTAGTGCAGCAGACGCCAGCGCGTGCAGCGCAGCGCGACTATACTACAATCGCACCATATGCTTCATGGTGCTTGGGTAGTTTCGATTCGGTTTCAGATTTTTGTCGCTAGGGCGCGGACCTTTCTGCTGCACGTTTCGACAGACGCGAGCCCCCATTTCTAAAATCAAGTCTTTGCCGCCAGGTGGCGCTGCCTTATCTAGACTTCCAGGCCCTTCAGAAGCCCAATTGCTGGCGGAAGCACTCGGCTTCCAATCACCTGTGACAGGGACAGTGCTGAACGCGTTTCTAGATAGAGATGCTACTGCTATCTCTCGAAGTGAGGTTGAAATGCGCGCCACAGCGTCCACGAAGCCGTTTGGACGGAGCTGGGAAGTAATCGAAAGAACGAAAAGGGGACTGGAGGACTGGTGGCGAAGGACAAAAGCAAAGTGAACGCGAAGGACAATGAGAAAGTGAAAAAAATAAGTGTTTTTTTCGTTTATTTTTTTTTTGGCTAGGTACGAACGTGGTTCGGAACCGCCCGTTACAAAGGGAACAGCTGCAAGATCATCATCATCATCATTTTCGAATACATGTAACCTGGTACGCTTTTGCCCTAAGCGTTTTATCGTATGCTTAGCAAGATGCCGCATGCGGATGGCGCTGTAAGTGTGCCATATTCATTTATAAGCACCTTTTACTCTAGGATATAGGATGGCTCGGCAATTTTGTGAAAACACCGTGAACATAAGCGAAGAGTCGGGCAACAACAGAATCGCATATTATAGGATATGTCCGCAGTGTTCCCAACGCCGCAAGACGAGCCGGAAAAATTGACTCTATAAGTGTGACGTCATGGGTCCAAACAAACCGTTGCTAGGGTCGTTGTTATGGACGAATACATGTGGCTCGGTTTTGCTATGAAAACCCGACCATTCAAGAATCAGGAGTAGGATTTAAACTTCTAAAAATCACAGATATAGAAAGCTTGAATGTCATATATGTTTCGACAGAAGTGTGCCGGTAATTGCTCGTTTCTGAAATATTTACGACTGCAACTTCCGGTCCTCAAGATGCCTGCAGCAGACGACGAATGCAAGAAGTATGCCGTCTGCCGCACGCCGGCCGGCCAAGTGGGGCCGTCGTTTGCATCGTGTGAATAAAGACGAGATTCTGACATCGCAATTGTTTGAAATATAATGAGTTTCATACACTCTTAAGATTTCATAGTGGGGTGCGATGCAAAATATGGTTTATCGAAAGTCCGGGCGTCGATCGAGATGATAGTCTGCTAAAAGATCGCATTGCACCCGCAAGAAAAGCACTTCAGGCGAACGGTTGAGATCCCAAAGTTTGTTTGCGGACTCGTGCTATACGAGGGTGCTTCGTATACCTGGTTGTAACCATCGCGTGGAGAGAGATTCTTGCAGTTTCTTCAGATTTCCGCAAGACCCCAAAGCGCGAAAGAACTGGATAAAAAACATAAGGTGAGTCTATTACAGACTGTACTCGCATCGCGGGTTCGATGAAGATCTTCACCAAAAGAGCACATCCACAGAATTTGATGTATACCAAGGGGGGGGGGCAAGCAAAATACTGCGAAATCGCGATAGACATGCAATTCTTTAATAACCTGACAACCACAATAATAAAATAATAATAACAAACGACTTACCTCGACGGCGTACGATTTGTTTCTCATGGTGGCCTGCACTACGCCGGTAATGCACTTCAGGTCGTCGTCGTAACTGATCTGCGTGACGTGGTTTGATTTTACTGCATTTTCACCCCTCCTAACTAAGCTGGGTTGTTCACAGGAAAAAACTCACATTGCGGAGGCCTCTACGGCCACGGCAATCCACTTGTTTTTGTCGCTTGTTTACCAACGCAATTCAATGAAGACGCCCGCTGCAACAGAGGCCAACATATCTATCGTGTCGTCTGCTACCAAAGCAAGGCGGA